>PVKS010005059.1:36294-88088 GCA_004027875.1 Aplodontia rufa
TTGCTCCAACACTCAGTTGTGTACGTGGTGCTGGGGTTTGAACCCGGGTCCTCGTGCTTGCCAGGCAAGCGCCGAAACCGCTGAGCCACTGCTCCAGCCCCTAAAGCCCCCTTTCTTAGTTGTGCTCTTTTTGTATGGTACTGGTGATTGAACTCAGGGGCACTTTACCACTGCACTACACCACTATACCCCCTAGCCTTTTTTTCCCTTTTTTAAAATTTTGAGACACTGCCTCACTAAATTGCGGGAGCTGGCCTCAAACTTGGAATCCTCCTGCATCAGCCTCCCGTGACACTGGAATGCCATGTGTGGCCACCACTCCCGTCAAGTTAATTCCTTTACTCATTCACAAGCAGAAGTCTGGGTTTCCCTGGGTTGCAGGGAGGAAGTAGCAGCTAGGCATATTCTAAGGAAAATTCTGTGAAATTTAGGCAGATTCCTAAGAAAATCTTGACAGGGGAAGCATGGAAATGTTTGATATCAGCTCCTTTTTTTTTTTTTTTTTTTTAAAGAGAGAAGGACAAAGAGAGAGAGAGAATCAATTTTTATTGAGTTCTTTACATGGCCTTCATTGCTCCAACACTTAGTTGTGTTCATGGGTGCTGGGGTTTGAACCCGTGTTCTTGTGCATGCCAGGCAAGCGCCGCAACTGCCAAGCCACTGCTCCAGCCCCTCAGCTCCTCTTTTGAGTTTTGTTTTGTTTTGTTTTGCAGCGTTGAGATGAAACCCAGGACCTTGTGCGCACAGGCACTCGGTCACTGAATATAACCCCAGTACTTATTTTGAGAATTTTAACAACTCCAACTGTGAATTAAAGTGCTCTGATTTTGTTCTTGTCCTCCCCGGGTTGTCCTGAACACCTGCAGCTGCCCTGTGAAAACTCTTCAGAGCTGTGTGTGTGCCCAGAGGGCCAGTTCTCATAGACCAAAGACTGGGCAGGCCACACACCTCTGGCAACCCTAGAGGCTGAAGCACCAGTATCACAAATTTGAAGCCAGCCTGGGCAATTTAGTGAGACTCTGACACTGGAAATTTTTAAAAAAGAAAAATTAAAAGAGCTGGGGAGGCCAGGCAAGGTGGCACACACCTGTAATTCCAGCTGCTTGGGAGGCTGATGCAGGAGGATCTCAAGTTCAAAGCCAGCTTCAGCATCTTAATGAGGCCCTAAGCAACTTAGTGAGACCCTATCTTGAAATTAAAAATAATAAAAAAAAGAGGCACTGGGGATATGGTTCAGTAGTTAAGCACCCTTGGGTTCAATCCTTGGTACCAAAATAGCAACAACAACAACAACAATAATAATAATAGGCTTGTGGATATAACTCAGTGACAGAGTGCCCCTGGGTTCAATCCCCAGTCCCCTACCCACCAAAAAAAAAAAAAAAAAAAAAAAAAAAGAAAGAAAGAAAGAAAGAAAAGAGAAAGGGAGTAATATCATTTGATAGATCAAGATAGATACCTGGGTGACAAGAATCGACAACCCACACTGATCAGTAGATGCAGACGTTGTCACTCACCACTCCTGTGTGTGTGTGTGGTGCTGGGAGTTGAACCCAGGGCCTCCAGCAAGTGCTCTGCCACTGAGCTACACCCCAGCCCCCACTTCCACGCCTCTCTGGGCCCTGTCCTCTCTTCCAAGGGTAGGGATGTGGACAGCTGAAACCTAGACAGTGTGACACTGAGGTCTGCCTGAGGCAGCGTTAGATGGATAATCGACCTTAGCTGGAAAGTGGAGTGGGCCAGTCTTATCTAATAATCAGAGCGTCTTCATCACCAAACTGCGTCAAAGAACACGGGATACTGTCCTGGAACATCGAACATGTTCTCTGAAGTGTCCAGAGAGCAGAGAGAACATAAGTGGAAAAAAATGTGACCTTTTTTTTGGGGGGGGGGTACTGGGGCCTGAACCCAGGAGTGCTTTACCATTGAGCTGCAATCCCAGCCCATTTTACTTTTTATTTTGAAACAGTCTCTCTGAATTGCTGGAGGCATCGCTAAGTTGCTGAGGCTGGTTTTGAATTTACGATCTTCCTGTCTCAGCCTCCTGACTTGCTGGGATTATAGGCCTGTGGACTTGGGACCAACAGAAAATGTTTTTAATCATCTATTAATGCCAACCCAAATACCCTTCCTGTCTGATATCACCTGAACACTGACTTTATGATCAGGTCACCACTGCATCTGCCAAGAGCCCCCAAGCCCCTCGTTCAGGGTGAGGTGACTTGCCGCTATGAAAGCAAACTCACCTGGAACCCAGTCCCTTGTAGTTAGTAAATATGAGTTTATCTTTCCCCCAATTTCCAACTTCCAGCTGCTCGGGGGCCCTTACCTTGGGATATGTGGAGACTTGGATGGTGAGACCCCTCTTCACCTCTGGGCACTTGGGAACAAAGGAGACAAAGGAATTAAGTGTCAAAGGAGGGAATTCCACCTCCCCCAAAGTGCATTTTCAGGATGCTGGCTAAGTTCCCGATGTGGCTGCAGTCCGTGGCAGGCCCATGGTTCTGGGGCCTAAGGGGAGAAATTGCCAGCATTTCATGTGCCATCTGTCAAAACTGGGGACTGAGGGCTGGGGGGTGTGGCTCAGGTAGGGCACATGCCCAGCACGTGTGTGGACATGGGTTCGGTCCCCAGTTACCAAAGCAAAACAAAGCTCAGGGCTGAGCAAGTAGGGGAAGTAGGCTGTGTCGTTGGTCGCTGCTGGAGCCGTGGTGTTTGTGTTTCAGACGGTGGATCAGTGGTGAAGGCCCGGGTGCTGACCTGTGTGGAAGGGATCAACCTGCCGCTGTTAGAACAAGCCATCCAGAAGCAGCGGCTGTACCAGCAAGAGAGGGACGGCGCCCAAGAGGACACCCCACGCCCCCCATCTGCTCCTAAGGCCAACCCTTGAGCTGCCAGAGGCCTGCAGAGGTGCAGGCGCCTCCATGAATGACAGCCTGAGAGTAGAGGGGCAGGGTGGTTAATCTAACCTCTCCCACTGGTTTGAGATTGCCCCAGAAAGGAGAGCCTGAGAACAAGTGTCAGACCTTGACACCCCCATCCTCCAGGAGGCCACAGGCCATCAAGCTCCGGGCCCCGGGGCTGTGCCTTCTGTGGAGTTGTAGAAGGTTCCAGAAGAGCCTCTTGAATAAAGGCCAGGCCACATGACCTTGCAATGTGTGCACGTGGTGCAGCGCCGGAGGGGACCAGTAGGGGGAGCTGCAGAGCAGACAACCCACTTGGCAGGGAGCTGCAGCCCCTCAGGGCTTCTGGTGAATTCTGGGCTGGGAGTCCAAGGGGAGGGTGCTGTGGACCCAAGGGACAGGTTGGGGGGCCCAGGGCTCAGGGGGACCGCCCTGCAGACGTTCCGTCCTCAGAGGAGGCTGAGCATTACCAAACAGGCCCAGCCCTGGCCTTGGGCCCTGACTGTGTGGCCTAGGGCAGGACTGCGGCTTCCGAAGCCCTTCCTAACCTGTGACCTCTGCCTCCCACTGCCCCACACCCCTGGCAGCCCTCCTGTGCAGTCTGGTGCCCCCAGACCTGACTGTGGCTGGGCTGACGCGGGGTGGGGGGGGCAGAAGAAGTTTGGGCCCTTCAGCCTTCCGTAGCCAGGCACTGGCCAAAAGCGCTGGGCTGGCCTCTGCAGGCGATGGGCTGCCCAGCACTGAGCCAGGTTCCCAGGCAGAGTGGGCAGTGGCAGGAGGGGCAGGGGCCCTGGGCGGGCTGGGCAGGATGTTTCTCTGAGGCTGGAGTCGGGCAGCAGGGGTGCTGCGCCTGGGGCATGAATACCCGGGTGCTGTCTGTTTCCTGGGCAGCTCTGCGGACATGGATGTGTTCCAGAAGGTAGAGAAGATCGGAGAAGGCACCTATGGGGTGGTTTATAAGGCCAAGAACAAGGAGACTGGGCAGCTCGTTGCGCTCAAGAAGATCAGGCTGGATTTGTGAGTGCTGGCCCTGTGGGGGACCCCGCCCCACATCCCAGCAGCCCACAGTCTGGGGGCTCCCCTTCCATTCCCTCATTCTGGGTTCGCTTCCAACCCCTTTTCCAGGGGTTACCCAGTCATAGTGCCTCAATGGTGCAGCCCTTGCTGGCCCCGCTCTGTGAGGCTTGAGGCATTCCAGTCCCCGTCTTAGCGGGGACAGGTCATCCTTATGGACTGAGGACCACAGGAGTGGACTCCTCTGGCTGGAAGTGACTCCCGCCCATTCCCATTGTCTATGCTCTCCTCTCCTGCAGGGAAACTGAGGGGGTCCCAAGCACTGCCATCAGGGAGATCTCCCTGCTCAAAGAACTAAAGCACCCCAACATCGTCAGGTGAGCTGGGGACGGAGCGTGGGAAGGCGGGACTGGGAAGATGGTGTCCTGACTCGAGGCTCCCCGCCAGGCTGCTGGATGTGGTGCACAGCGAGAGGCAGCTGTACCTGGTGTTCGAGTTCCTCAGCCAGGACCTGAAGAAGTACATGGACTCCACGCCAGCCTCGGAGCTCCCCCGGCACTTAGTCAAGGTGCGGTGGGGAGGACAGAGGGCCAGGTGACCCCACCCATCCCTGCACACACCACCGTGGCTCAACTGCCTCCTCCTACTCTTTTCTGCAGAGCTACCTCTTCCAGCTACTGCAGGGGGTGAATTTCTGCCACTGCCATCGGGTCATCCACCGAGATCTGAAGCCCCAGAATCTGCTCATCAATGAGTTTGGAACCATCAAGCTGGCTGACTTTGGCCTGGCTCGAGCCTTCGGGGTGCCCCTGCGCACCTACACCCACGAGGTAGTGTGGGGCTAGGGGGAGAGAAGGGTGGCCGCAGGATGTCATCTGTACACTCAGCCACTCTGAATTATGTTCTTTCTTTCTTGACCCCACAGGTGGTGACACTGTGGTATCGTGCCCCTGAGATCCTCTTGGGCACCAAGTTTTATTCCACAGCTGTGGATATCTGGAGCATTGGTTGCATCTTTGCCGAGATGGTAGAGAGAGGGACAAGCCTGGCCTCAGGGAGGCCATGGGCAGCGACTTATGGGGCGAGGGTGGGACTTCTCTTGGAGGTGGATTGAGGGTGTCTAGGACTAGCTAAAGGGCTGGGAAACAGCCTTAGTCCAGAAAAGGCTGGAATTCTTAGGACGGCCCTGGGAAAGATATCTTGAAAGCTCCTCCCTGGTTCTGGCCACTTTTCTGGTGCTGGATTCTGTCTGACACTTTGTCATACATACACTGTGCCAAACATCTGCCTTCTCCTCTTCCCATTTCCAGGTGAACCGCAAAGCACTGTTTCCCGGAGACTCTGAAATTGACCAATTGTTTCGTATCTTTCGCACCCTGGGGACACCCAGTGAAGCCACATGGCCAGGAGTCACCCAGCTGCCTGACTATAAGGGCAGCTTCCCCAAGTGGACAAGGAAGAGGATGGAGGAGATTGTGCCCAGTCTGGAGCCAGAGGGCAAGGATCTGCTCATGGTAGGTACTGGTCTGCAAGAAAAGCCTCGTAGCTGCAGCATCTGCTCCAACTACACTGTCTCTTTTGTCAGCCTGCTCTTATGTAACGCTCTTGTGTGTGTGTGTGTGTGTGTGTGTGTGTGTGTGTGTGTGTGTATTTTACTGGGAATTGAAACCAGGTACTTGCATGCATGCTAGGCAAGGGTTCTTCCACTGAAATATATCCCAAGCCTTTCTTTTTCTTTCTTTCTTTCTTTTTTTTTTTTTTTTTTTTGGTACCGGAATTGAACCCAGCAGCTGTTAATCTCTGAGCTACGACCCCAGCCTGCTTTTTTTTTTTTTCTTAGAGAGAGAAAGAATCAATTTTATTTAGTTTTTCACATGGCTTTTGTTGCTCCAACACTTCCCTGAGTATGTGGAGCTGGGGATTGAACCTATGTTCTCATGCGTGCCAGGCAAGCACCCTAACCACTGAGCAACTGCTCCAGCCCGTGTTATTTTTTTTTTTTAAACAGAGGACAGAGAGAGAATCAATTTTATTTAGTTTATTATGTGGCTTTTGTTGCTCTGACACTTTTCTGCATACGTGGTGCAGGGGTTGGAACTCGCATCCTAGCACATGCCAGGCAAGCGCCACAACCAGCCTTTTTTTTTTTTTTTTGAGACAGGATCTTGCTAAGTTGCTAAGGCTTGCCTCAAACTTGCAGTCCTCCTGCTGCAGCCTCCTTACTGTGCACTACTGTGCCCAGCAATCTTCAGTCTTGTTAAGTCCAGGCTGGCCTCCTCCTTCCTGGCCCTCGTTCATGCCTGGCCTGCCCTAGGCTGTACTGATTATCCAGTCTGGAAGTCTGTTGCAGGATAAGTCCAAGGTTCACCTTCCCTGTCAGAGTCCTCATCCTGCCACGGGCACCGTGGCTTGTGCGTTTTGTTCTTGTCTTTGTGGTACTGGGATAGAACCCTGGGCCTCGCTCTTGCTAGGGGAGCACTCTACACACCACACGCTGCAGCCCTGCCTTGTTTTTGATCACTCCCCCTTGTGGACTTCATTGTCACACCAGTTGCATGTACCCCAGGCTGGGGCCGCTCCTCCTGCCATGCTCTGCCCTCGCTGCCTTCTGCATGGTTGGTCTTCACACAGGGCCATTTAGAACAGACTGTTCTCTGCTGTCTGGGCCCTTGCCACCATCATCACTTACCTTTCTTGTGGCGCCATCTTGAGCCTTGGGCTGGCCAACCTGCACAGGCAGCCTCAGCCAGAGCCATGCCTGCCTGCCCACAAAGCCTGGAAGCCACTTTTTTTTTGGCAGTGTTGGGGATTGAACCCAGAGCCGCGTGCATGGTAGGCAGACATTCTACCTCTGAGCTACATCCCTGCCCTTTTGACAGTGTCTTGCTGAGTTGCCCAGAAGTGACACTCCTGTGTGTCACTGGGCCCAGCCTCCGAGCTACTCTTCTGTCTTCACTATGGTGTGGAGTCAGAGGAAGGCAGGCCAGGAAGCTCATGTTCAGGTTGCATGTCCTGCTCTCCAGAAGTCTGTGCATGTGATCGACCACCTAGTGCCAGTAGGACAGCACGGGCTTCCTGCCAAAGCACGAGCCCTCCATCCTGGCTTCCCCAGGACGTGGGTCTGTCTACCTCTGCCTGGACTTTGGGACTCCGGGGCCCCTTATGCTGCCTCCTCCTTCCCTCTCTTATGTGTGCTCCCTCGCCAGGTTGGGCCTGCTTGCTGACACTTGAGAGGCTGGAAGCAGGTCGGGACCTGGAACCTCAGCAAGGAAGGGGCATGACTGGCCTTCATCTGCTGGAGGCCTGGGTGACTCATGGGGCTGGAGTAGAATTAACCCTTTGTCCTCCGATTCTGGGAGTCTCCAGCACTGGCTCCTGAGCTGGGAGGCAAATGGCTTCATGTGGCTCTGGGCTCAAGGCAGCCACTCTGAAGCTGGGGCCCCTCCAGTTGGGGCCTGGGAGGGGAAGTACCCAAGCCCCACCTCCTTGCCCTCCTCTCTTCTCAGCAACTCCTGCAGTACGACCCTAGCCGGAGGATCTCAGCCAAGGCCGCTCTTGCCCACCCCTACTTCTCATCCACTGAGCCCTCCCCGGCCCCCCGGTGTGTGCTGGAGCATTTCTGCCGTTGAGAATGTGAGGCCCGCCACCTCAGTCTCTGCCTGCCTCCCCCCCACTTCCCAGGAGAACAAACCTGGGGCGAGCAGAGCTCCTAGGAATTGTGCATCAGCCATCAGAGGGCTGAGCTTGGGTTAGTCCTGCCAGCAGGTTAGCGAGTTCCTGTGTTGCTTGTTGAGTTTGATGGTCCTTTTCAAAATAGGGGTGAAAAAGCTCCACACATGGTGGGGTGTGTTAGAGCGCTGGCCCCCTGGTGCCCCTCAGGCCCTTCTCCTGCCCAGGCTGCAGTTGCAGAGCCAGCACCCCCAAATGGAGGAAAACGTGCCCCCTGCTGGTGTTTTTTTGGATTTAAAGTGTCTATGGCAGAGCTGAGTTCTTTAGGAATCTCAAGTGAAATAGGAGGGGGTGGGGGAGAGAGAGGGGCAGTTTCCTGACCTTAGGACTCTTGCAGCTGTTCTAAGTAGCTGTCACTTCACTGAAGATACTGTTGGTTTTCCTCTAATTGGCAAATGGGAAATCAGTGGGAAATAAACAACTCTAAGTTCTCTGGCATCGTTTTGCTCATGGGCTTGCTGGCAGGAGGAGCTAGGCAAGGCCTGGATACCTTGGCCTGAGAAGGTGGGGAAAGTGGGAAGGGGAGGGTCAGGAGACCAGAGCTCTTCTGTGATCTCTTCCATGACCTCCCACTGCGCCTCTGCTCAGAAACCAAGGAGCCACCTCCCTCCAAGAACACCCTGTTCACCAGGCAGGCCAGCTGGGTACATCCAGGCCCCGACCTGGGAAGGACCTACGCCAAGCTTGACCTGTGCTCAGACCTCAGACACACTGGTCCTCCATCCCCAAATGATGCAGCCGTGGGCACCACACGGCTCTGGGAGAATTCATTTATTAGAAGCACAGGATGGGAGGAGGAAGGAAAAACAGGTGCTAATCTGTTCTGGGTGAGGATGGATCAGGCACCAAGGTTGGGGGAGGGAGCCACACACCACCAACATTTGAGCAATAAGCCACAGCTGACGGGAAGAACCACTGCCATGGGTTAGGCTGCCGTGGGGGACAGGCTGCTGGGCCCCATCAGCGCACGCAGGAGTGTGGCAGGCTGGGGGATGGCACCCGGTAGCAGCGGTACCCTTCCAGCGCGGCCGGGAGCAACAGCAGGCCGCTCAGGGGATCTTTGCGGCAGCGCCCCATGGCCTCCTTGTAGCTCAGCCGTTCCTTGGAGATGGGGTCCGTCAAATCCTTCTCATAGCCAGACTCGTCCTGTAGAAGCTGGGCCAGGTCTTCACTGATCATCCCACAGACCACAGCCTGTGGGACAGGGATGCGGCCCGTCCTCTTGGGGTCGATGAGCCCCCCGGTCAGGTGCTGGACCTGCAGGTGCGGAAGCACGCTCTCCCAGGGCATCCAGCCCTTCTGGATGGCCTCGCCCACCGACAGCCTCTTCTTGGTGACGGGGTCCTCAATGCCGGTGAAGGCCTTCTGGGCATTGAGCAGCCGCTGGGTGGAGGTGTTGTCGATCAGCCCCCTCTCCAGGGCCTTGTGCACAGAGTAGCGCTCACGGCTCAGGAGATCCACGATGCCCCCGGTGGCCGCCTGGGCCTCCAGCAGCTTCTGCCCTGTGATGGGGTCTAGCATATTCTTGGCCACGGCCGTCTTGATACTGCATTTGTTTTCTGTAGTTGTGTCGTAGACCCCAGCGATGGGAAAGCTGTCATCTGTGAGCCCCAGGGAGAAGCTGGTGGCAAAGAAACCAGTGCTCTGAGGGGCTGGGGAGCCAAGTGGGGACCTGGAGATGATGGAGCCAATGGAGAGCGAGGAGCAGGGCCTGGTCTCCCCAGCCACCAGCAGGGCGAACTCGGAGATGGGGAGGCGGCCGTCCTTGTATAGGCGGTACTCCTCCTTGGAGAGGCGGCGGCAGCGCAGGGCGGCCTCTATAGAGTACTGCTTCCCGCTCTTCCGGTCCAAGAGCACAGACTCCTCCCCACAGGGGCCCAGGGTGGTGACCTCCTCCCAGTCACATTCGAGCTCCTGCAACTGGAGATACTGGCCTCGGTCAATGATGCCCCGCTTGTAGGCCTCATACGGGGACATATCGTCCCCTGTCTCGGGCTCCAAGATGCAGATCTTGGTAGAGAGGTTGGTCTCGCGCGTTTGGGTCTCCTGGCTGAGCTCTTCCCGGGTGACCTTGGTGTGCAGATCCCTCAGGGTCCTCTCCTTCTCATAGATCTGGTCTTTCTCTTGGAGGATGGCTGCCTCCAGCTGCGCCAGTGCCTGGCCCCTCTGAGTTGCCTTCTGCCGCTCACTCTCTGACTTCTGGCTCAGCAGCTGCGCCTGCTCCTGCAGTTGCAGCACCTTTTGCTGCTTCTGTCGCTCCAGCTCCCGCAGCTCCTGCTGCAGCCGCCTGCACTCCTGGCCAGCCTGGTCCCGCGCCTTCCGCAGCTGGGCCTCCTCCTGGGACCAAGTCCTCCTCAGGGCCTCAGCCTTGTCCAGCCGCTCCCGCAAGCGCCGCACCTCCTCCTCACGGCCCTGGCGGGCTGCCCGCTCTCTGTTGAGCGTCTCCCACAGCCGGGCCCGCTCCCCCTCCAGCACCTGGTCCTTCTCCACCCTGATCACTTCCTTGTAGATGGTCTTCTCCTGTGATTTGGTTTTCTGGAGGACATCGATCTGGACCTGCAGGCTCTGGCACTCCCGATGCAGCTCCATCACCTGCATCTTCTCCTGGTCCAGGTCCCTCCGCAGGGCTTCTGTGGACCTCTCCAGATCCGGGTCCTTCTCCAGCTTGACCACTTCCTCCACGATGATCTTCTCCTGCACTGCAGGAGGCCGCTTCTCCAGCTCCTGGATCCTCAGCGTCAGCTGCCGCACATCCCTCTCAGCAGCCAGCTTCCTGCTGCGGTCCTCCTGGAAGCTGAGCAGACCCTCCTTCTCTGCCACGCTGGCGCGCAGCTGCTGCACCTCTCGCTCCAGCTGCCGCCGCCGGCTCACCTCCTCATCCAGGCTGCGGCTCAGGCGGCTGTGTTCCTCACGCAGCTTCGGGTCCTTCTGAGTGACCACCACCTCCTGCAGCACCACCTTCTCCTCGGGCCGCCGCCTCTCCAGCAGCAGGAACTTGTTCTGCAGCTCGTAGAGGAGGTCCTCAGTGGCCCGCCTCTTCTGGGCTGCTTCCCGCACCTCCCGGCGGAGGCGCTCAGCCTCCTTTTCCAGCACGGGGTCCTTCTCGTGGCGCACCACCTCCTTGTTCACCATCTTGGTCTCCACCTTGGACCGCTCCCGCTTCCACTCATCTCTCTCGCCCCGCAGCCGGATGAGCTGTTCCTGGCAGCGCCCACTGGCGTTAACCAGCTCGTTGAGCTGAGCCTTGAGGCGGTCAATCTCACGCAGCACTTCCGGGCTCTTCTCGTGTCTCACCACCTCCTGGGTCACCTCCCTGACCTCCACTGTGGGCTTCTGGGCCCGCAGGACCTCCAGGTCGGGCAGCAGACTCTCCACTGCCTTCTCTACACTGCTCCTCTGGCCAGCCACCTCCTTGAGCTGAGCCCGGAGCCGCGTGATCTGCTGCTCCGTGGCTGGGTCCACCTGGAAGGTCTCATGGACTCGCTCCTGGAGCTGCACCCTGGGCTTCTGCTTCTCCACCACACTGTACTTGCCCCGCAGGTCCTGGAGCTCCCTGGCCAGTGTCACATTCTTCTTTCTCTCCTCCTCCAGGAGGCTTCTCAGTCTGGAGGACTCTTTAAGAAGGGCAGGATCCTGCTCCACTTTCTTCACCTCCTTCACGATGACCTTGGGCTCCACAGAGCTGATCGCCTGCTCCAGGTCTCCTATGCGAGCCCGTAGCGTGGCTGCGGCCTCCTCGGCCTGCTGCCTCTGTGCAGCATCCTCCTCCATCTGCAGCCTCAGAGCCTGGGCTGCCTTGACCATCTCCAGATCCTTCTCCACCTTGACCACCTCTTTCACGACAACCTTCTCTTTCACATTGGCCTCCTTCTGCTCAAGGGCCAGCAGCTCCTTCTTCAGCTCCTCCAGCTGGGCTGAGATGCGTGTGTTCGCTCCCCGTAGGTGCTGGATCTCGCTGCCCAGCTGCACTGCCTGGCTGTCCAGGCTGGGGTCCCTCTCGATTTGGGTAACCTCCTTGGTCAGCAGCTGAGGGGGCTGCATGGTCCTCCTCTTGCTCTCCAGCTGGACAACCTTCTGGGCCACTGCCTCCAGGCTTGCCTGCAGCCCGGCCCGCCTCTTGCCCTCTTCCTCCACCTGGGACCGCACCCTGGACAGGCTGCTCTCCAGCTGGGGGTCCCGGTAGAACTCCACCACTTCCTTCTCCTCCAGCCTCTCCACGGGCTGCTGGGTCTTCAGCTGCAGAAGCTTCTGCCTCTGCTCCTCCAGCTCATGCTGCACCTGGGCCACCCGCTTTCTCTCCTCCTCCAGCTGGGACTTCAGGGCCTCTGACTCCCTCTCTGCTTGGGCTGGGCTCTCAGACCCCTGCTTTGCATCACCTGTCACCTGGATGTCCTCACTGAGCTCCTTCTGCAAAATGAGAGGGAGACAGGAGAGTACTGGGGAGAAGAGATAGGAGCCCCATTTTTCTACACCTCATCCCTGAGATCAGAGATGCCCCCACACACATTTCCTGAGACTTCTGTTAGGTGTTAGGAGGTGGAGCTGACCTGGGAGGTCTGGATGCAGGACTTTGAGGAGACCCAGCCAGTGATGTTAGGAAGCAAGGCAGGGTCAGGCCAAGTGTGCACTGCACAGTGCAGATGGGAGTGTTCTCCCTTCCGAACCTTCCCCCTCCATCAGCCTCCCAGAAGTGGGCCCAGCCTCTCCTAGGGGCAGGATGGAGTATGGCTCAGGGAGACTAGCAAGTCAGCAGGAGCCATGGAAAGCTCCTGGCTCCTGCTCTACCAGGGCTGGAGACCCAGGTGGCCTGTGTCATTGTGTCTAGGTACAAAGACTGAGGAGTCCATGGGGATTTTCACTGCTGTCTGGGGTTAGAGGTCCTGTCCATCTCAGGATTGTGCAGTAGCTAAGCACTGAAGGACGTCTGCAGGTTCTGACTGGAAGGGATACCACCTGTTAGAGCTGCTGGGTGGGGGCTGCAGGGGAGGAAGGAGGGAAGACAGCCGGGTCAGTGTCTCAGTACAGGGGACATCATCTCTGTACCTTCTCCAGCATCTTTCTAGCAAACTCCAGCTGCTGCAGCTGCTGCTGGTGTGCAGCTGTGACCTCGGTATAGGCCTTGGCAAGACTCTTCTCCTGGAGACAGGAAAAGGAGGGAGAGGGAGGGCAGAGTCAGCTTCTGCCTCAGAGGCTGTGCAGCTGGTGCCAGGGAACCCACCAGGACCCATCTCACCTGGGCCTGGATGCTCTTCTCCAGGGGGGCCACTCTGGGTCTCTTGGGGGCAGACACTCCCAGACTGGGCTCCAGGGAGCAATGGTAGGTGTCTGCCTGCAGCTCATAGTCCTGAGCAGGAAGGAAAGTCAGTGGGAGAGGCTGGACATGGAAGAACAGGAATAGGAAGAGGGAGAGATAAGGGATGAGCTGAAGTATTACCTGGAGAGCCGCCTGCAGGTCCTGGGAAAGGCGGGCTACTGTGGCTCTGTCCTGCTCTCGGCCTTTAATCTCCTGCATCAGCCTCTGCCAGGGAGGAAGTGAGAGTCAGGGAGGCTGGAAAACTCTCACCCTGCTTCTCCCCTGGCCTGGGCCTCCAGGGTGCAGGCAGCCAGTGTGGCCAAGAGAAGAGAGGACCAGAAGGGCTGTTGGAAGGCTGGAGAAGTCCCTCCAGTCCTGACGCCATTCTCCCTGACTTTCCTCCTTCCTCTCCTAGGCAGAATCTCTTTCTCCTGCCTGGTGCCCCTCCGAATTCTGACATGGCTCAGTGGCCCTAGCAGTGTGGCTATAGTGTGTGGCAGAATTAAACCACCCATCTGCTGGACCTACATGCACAGTCACACTGCAGCTCTGGGTGCACCCGAGAAGGTGCATTCCTAGGCAACACTGCTGCAACAGGTCCAGGGACCTCCCTTTGAGAACCACTGCTTCTGCCACAATCACTTTTTTTTTTTTTAATTAAAGAGAAAGGGACAGTGAGAGAGACAGAGAAAGAGAGAAACAACTTTATTTAGTTTTTCACATGGCCTTAGTTGCTCCAACATTCACTTGTGTACGTGGTGCTAGGGTTTGAACCCGGGTCCTCGTGCTTGCCAGGCAAGCGCCGAAACCGCTGAGCCACAACTCCAGCTCCTGCCACAATCACTTTAACCCTGCTGCCCCCTTTTATTCACCTGGGAGCTTAAAGATACTGATGCTCTGATCCTAGCAATTCAACTGAATTGTTTTGGGGAGGGGTCCTGGTCCCTCTCCCACTTGGACTGTTGCCCTGGCTCCTCAGGGCCTCTTTGTCTTCATTCCCATCCCCCTTAGCCATTCTTCACTTGGAACCACAGCCAACTCACAAATGCCAATCCAAGAGTGCCCCTCGCAGGGCTTCTGAATGGTGCAGAGTAGAGTCTGTCTCTTCACAGGCCCACAAAGGGCCTGCAAGGTTCTGCTCTCCTCTGCCCACCTATTCCCAGCGTGCCACGATCTGTGAGGGACGTTTCTCCTCCTCCACCTGGCTCCCTACTTACTACTCAGGTCTCCGCTTAGCAGCTGGTTCCTTCTACACTGCCTGCCCAGACTCCCACCAACGTTCACCTGGGGGCTCCCAGTGCTCCAACCTGGACTGCGGCAGCTCTCCCCAAGAGACTGAAGCTGCCCGAGGACAGGGGCTGCCCGCTCAGCCCCTGGTTCATTGCCCACTGACCCCTTGGTCAGAGGTAGGCTAAGTGGGGGGCACTGCAGGTGGGAATTTGGGGAGGGCCAGGGCCACTGGTCTTAGCTTTGAGGCCTTGGTGTGCTTTTGACCCTTGGCCACTAGAGGGCAACACGTGCACAGGTAGCTGTCCCTGGTAGGAAGGTGGCCGGGGAGGTGGAGGTGGCATGAGACACTAGCCCTGGTCAGGCTACAGGCAGCCTCAGCCACTCACCTTCTGTGCCTGCAGCTTGAAAGCGATCTGGCTGGACCCGTCGCTGGGCAGCACCTGGTTGTGGGGCAGGTGCTCCAGCCAGGAGCTCAGGTTGTCCCTGCAGTTCTTGAACTGCTGGTAGGTGAGGCTGGCATCCTGCAACGTCTTCTCCCTGTAGGTTAAGGCCCGGAGCAGAGGTGAGGGTTGTTCTCTTGGGAGGCTGCTGGGTGTTCCTCCCTAGGACATGGTACTCCCTGGGACATGTCACACAGACCCCTGCTCTCTGACCGTGCTGGGGCTGGGGCTTCAGATGGAAGGGACAGTCTCTGCCTGGCAGCTCAGGAAGTAAGTACTGTCATTATCCCATTTTAAAGGTGAGGAAACAGCCCCCCAAGAGGTGAAGTCACCAGCCCACGGTCATACAGTTTGTCAGCAGTAATGCCTGGGTTCTACCCCAGCCTGTGCACCATGTGCCCCAAGGGCCTAGCCACTCACCGCAGGTCCACCTGGTCCCCCACAGCATAGTAGCGGTCGGTGAGGGCCCGCACCTGGCGCTGCTGGCGGGGCAGGTCTTGGCAGAACTCCTGGAAGTGGTTCTGCAGGGCGCTGCACGCGTGCTCCGTGGCCTTCAGCTGGCGGTGCAGCCCAAGCACGCAGGCCTGCTGCTCCAGCAGCTCCCTCCTCTGGCGCTGCAGGAGGAGGGGACACAGCACCATGCACCCCCACCCACCCCGAACACTTTGTCTGGCTGAGCCCCTGCTCCTGCCAGGAAGCTGCCCGTCAGCCCCTACCTGCAGCTCGCTGACCCTCTCCTGCAGCACCCCAGGCCCATCGGGGACGGGGCCCTCCTGCATCAGGGTGGACTCGAAGCCTCGGATGACCCTGTCTGCATCCTGGATCTGCTGCTCCAGACCCAGGGCAGCCTCGGCTCTGCCACAGGGGAGGAGAGGGTCAGACACCTCCCTGGCCACACCCTGCTGCCCCCGTAGTGGCCTTTGCCTGAGCACTCACTTCTCCCCGTAGAGGGTGCACAGAGCCTGCACGTCACTGTACTTGTTCTTGACATTGTTGAGGACCACAGGTAGTTGCAGGGCAGCTGGGCCCATGGGCTGAGCAGACAGGAGCGCCTCACACTCCTGTTGGGCCACCTCCTTCTCGGTTCCCAGGCTCTGCAGGCGCTGGGCTGTGTCCTGGAAGGGAGGGTGGGCCCATCTAATTCAGTCACCATGGGGACAGGAGAGTGTGCTGGGTAAAGCCTGGGCTCAGGCCTGGCCCCCTTAGTCCCTGTGGGGATGGCCTTTGGCATGTGGGCTCGTCATCTATGGACTGATTGCTGGGGGGATGGAATGACATCTTGCATGCTGGGCACTTGACATCAAAAGCCAAGGGCACTCTTGTCTCTTGCCACCTGACTCTAGTGAATGCTCACAGAACATTCACTCTGATGCTCCAGGGTCAGGCCACCGAAGCCCTGGCTCTGCCCAGTTGGGGTCAACGCCTCCATTCTCTTATCAGCGATTCACTCAGCTGTTCCAGACATCATGGCTCAGTGCCAACTCTGGACAGCACTCAGACCACAGGGTCCAACCAAGCTCCTCATGGCCCCCAACCCTGTTGTTGTGGCAGGTGCTGTGCCTTCAAAACCCAAGGACCTATTTTGGAGACAGCTTCAGCTGCCAGAGACATTAAGGACCACCATGCCTGGAGGGAAGGGAAAGCCGGGGGACCCTCTGCCCTCCTATGTCCTTCCCCCTCTTCACAGCTGCCCCACTTGTGAGACACCCAAGTGGACACCAGCTCGCTTTCCCCCATCCCAGAGTGGCTTCCTGGCCCAAGCTGTAGCACCTGAGCACCAGGCAGCCCCCCTTGGGAAGCCCCACCCCCCCAACCCACCTCCAGCCCCAAACATCCTCTCTGCTGCCATCCAGGAGAAGCACAGGATACACAACTGTGTGAACAGCATGGTTTGCGATTTTCAAAACCACAGACAGCAGAGATATTTGAACAGAAACCGGTTTGGAGGGAGAGCCGCACTGCGGCCCTTGCGGGAGGGAGGAGCAGCTCCCACTTGCGGGGTGTTGAGTTCACCAGCAGAGGACACTGCTTTGTAGACGCTCACCCAACGCAGCCTCTCCAGGAGGGCTCCCTCAGGGCCGGAAGAAACCTCCCCACAAGATGCCCGGACTTCCCTACCACTCTCAGAACCTTCTTTAGAGGGCCTCCTGCGGGCAGGGCCCCCTGTTGCAGGCCCTGCTAGAACCTTCCTGGGCATTACGATCCTTCATCCTCAGACAACCAGATGAACTGGGCAATATCAAGCTTGTTCCAGGGATGAAATAACGAAGGCGCAGGGAGGTTAAGTGACTTGTCCAAGGTGACAGAGCACATGGGGGGGAGCCAGGATGGGAGCCCTCTTCTTTAAGCCCTGGACTGCCCACTTCCCTCTTCCTCCTTGGGCCCCAGTAGCTGCTCTCCTTGACTTCCCCTCAAGCGCGTGCACCCCAAGGCTGGGCTGCTTGTGATCCCAGCGACCCTGCTGGCTGCTCACCAACCTTCTGGCTGCGGATGCGGCCTTCCAGGTCCTCCAGCGGTGCAGTACGGTTCAATGGCATCCGGGCCCAGGCCAGCACTTGCCTCTCTATCTGCCCCAGGTTCCTATCCAGCTGGGTCATCTGGGTCAGGAGCTTCTGGGCCTGCGGAGCTGGAGGCAGAGGTGCCGGTGAGGTTCCAGGGCCTACCTCATGTCTGTCTCTCTGGGTACCCACGGAGTGCCTGGGTAGAGCCTCACTTAGGGAGGGACAGTACCAGAGACGTGAAAGGTCAGGAGCTGGACTTCCCAGAGCACATGTTCTGTACCCAGGGTCACCCCCTGAAGTTCTCAAAGTAGGAATTTACATTCTCTTTCCCAACGTCCCCACTCCTTGGCCAGCCCCTAGTACCCTGCTCTCCAGGCCCTAAGGGCTCCATGACACTGGCCTTCAGGCTGCTCTGGACTGTGGCCAGCTTCTGCTTCAGGGCCTGCAGCTCGGAAGCCAGCCTGGAAGGAGGAGGAGATCAGAAAATGACAGCCTCCTCCCTCTTTCCTCCCCCAGCCCCAGAATTCCCTGTTCCAGGGGAAGATACACTGGGGCAGTGTATCTGTGGTCAGTGAGTCTGTGGTCAGTGACCACAAGGCCTGGCCTGGGCCATTGTTTGCCTCCTGCTCCCAAGTAGCCCTAGGCAGACCCACCTGGAGGCCCTGGCCACAGCTTCAGGGTCTGGTGCTGGGATGCAGAAGCAGGTGGCTGGGGCACTCTTGGTCTCCCCACCAGGGCCTTTCACGACCCAAGTCTGTGGGTCACTGTTGTCTATCAGCATATACCTCTCTCCTCGCAGCAGCTGCACCTGGGAGACAGGTGGGGAGGGACAAATGAAAGCTCATGGGCAAGGAGGGCTGGAGAGGTGACCAAAGTCAAAATAGGTAGGGGCTAAGGCCAAGGACAGCTGCTGGAACAGGAGTAGGAGTTGCTGGGGTGGAAACAAGGGCAGATCAGAGGTGGGACAGGGCTTAGGGAGTGGTAAGGCTGGGTTAGGGAAGGAGTCAGGCAGAGGGAGGGACAGGGTGTGGTGGGTGGGAGCAGAGGCAAAAGTCAGTTGGGGGTGGAAAAGGGGTGGGGACAGATGAGGCTGGTGGGGCAGGGCAGGCAGAGCTTGTACTTCTCCTGAGTCCCAGTCGCAGATGCTGTCCACGTGCAGAGGCTGCTGGGGTGGATTCCTGCGCATCGGCAGAGGGGCTACCTCCTGGCTCTGCTGCTGCAGGTCCCCAACGGCCCGCTCGGCCACGGCCAGCTGCTTCTCTTCTGCCTACCGGGGGCCCAGGCAGTGGGGGCTGAGGCCAGATTGCACTGGAGGCCACCTACCCCATATCTGCCCCCAAGAAGCCAACGTCTGGCCGGCATCATGGCAGGGTCTAAGCTGGTGGAGTAAAAGGAGCCTCTCCCAGGGAGCTCAGTTCAAGAATCTGCTGTTGGGAGTGGGGAAGAGTCAGGTTACCCAGGCCTCCAGCGTGGAAGCTGGAGTGCTTTCCAAGGCTCTTGTGTCACGTTTCAAATGAGGAAACTGAGGTCTAGAGAGCGTGGGGGCTTGTTGATAACTGGGCAGCCTTCCCATGCGGGAGCAGCCCCTTTTTCTGCCCCCGCTACTAAGGTTAGGCTCTGGGGCAGGACTAGGGACCTGGGTGGGGAGACATGAGGCCCCGAAAGACAAGCAGAACAATTCCAGATAGGGTGCGACGGCCTGGTGGGGCTGTCTCACCTCTAGCTGTTGCAGCAGTTCTATGGAGGAACCAGAGGGGCCCCCAGAGGCAGGGCTGTACTTGGTGTCCAAGTTGGAGTTGAGCTTCACAAGGGTCTGGCTGACTGAGTCGGCCTCTTCCTGGAACTGAGGTCACTGAGTTGGCAAGGGCAGAGCCAGGGGGCAACATGCTGCCCACTGACCCTGCCAACCAATTCAATGTAGCAAGGCTAAAAGGAAACCAGGCTACTCACAAACCAGCTAACTCCGACTGCACCTCACCCGGCTCAACATAAAACGGCTGCACCCACCCAGGCAGTGGAACCTGGGAACCTTCGCGTTTATTTTTGTATTATTACTACTGCTGCTGCTGCTAGGGATTGACTGGAGCACTCTATCACTGAGATACATCCCCAGTCCTTTTTTATTGTGAGACAGGGTCTTACTAAGCGGCCCAGGTTGGCCTTGAACTTCCCATCCTCCTACCTTAAGTCTCCCAAGTTGCTGGGATTACTGGTGTGTACCACCATGCCCAGCAGTGGGACTTTTTTAAACTGGAGAGTCCGCAAATGGGCATTTTTTGTTCACTGAACTTAATTTTTTAAGCATGTCATAAAACACTTGGTTTCTGTGTTTCCTGCACAGGTAAGGGTCTCCTTGGGTCCCACTCCCCAGTATGTGTGATCCTTCTGGCTGGGCTTGAGTGTTTGGGTTGTGCTTGTTCTAACTCAAATTAAAGAAAAAGTGTGCTTAAATGAGGCCCTGGGGGGCTGGAGCGGTGGCTCAGCAGTTTCAGTGCTTGCTTGGCAAGCACAAGGACCCGGGTTCGAACCCCAGCACCACGTACACAACTAAGTGTTGGAGCAACTGCAACCATGTGAAAAACTAAATAAAGTTGTTTCTTTCTGTCTCTCTCACTGTCCCTCTCTCTTAAAAAAAAAAAAAAATGAGGCCCTGGGTTCCACCCCTATCCACACGCAAAACATCAACAAAACTTAGTTGTCTATTCTCGGTGTGTCTGCGCTTTTTCATTATTGTCCCTGTAAAGAGCTTTTTTAGACATTTTTAATTCCTCACTACCCCTGAACCTCTTTTAATACCTCAGCTGTGTTTCTGTTTACGTGCTGTGTTTCATGCCTCGGCATTGGAAGAGTTCAAATACTTGTCACTTTTAAGAACCAATTACCAATTTTCATCACCACCACCCCCTTGCGAGGAATACACGCACGGCATTATTTGGGACCTAGGCACAAGGCCGCAGCTCTTTGTAGCGCTGCCTGGCCTCTTCCGACGGCAGGAGCTCTGGGCGTCCTCCAGGCGCCGGTGCGCCCCTCTGTGGCCCCGGCTGCAGGCTCACCCGGCGGTAGTCTTCCACGTGCTGCAGCTGGCTCTCCTGGCAGATGCACAGGTTCAAGAAGTTCTGCCACTCCATCTTCAGGGCCTCCTGGTGGACCTGCGGACGCAGCACCCAGGCTCGGACCCGGCCCCGCCCTCCAGCTCGCTGATTGGGGGAGCGTCGCGCCGTGGGCGGAGCCTCCGTACCTGGATGGGCCCCACAGCCGGGTGTCCCAGCTCTAGCATGCGCTCGCCGTCGTCCTCCAGCAGGTTCACGCTCTGCTCCTGGTCCAGTAGCTTGTGTTGCTTGAAGTCCTGGGGGCAGGCGGGGTCGTAGCGGCGGTGAGCACAGGGCCGGCCCTGGCCACCCCCACCGCCCGGGCCTCTCCCCGCGGACCTCGTACTCCCGCCGCACGCCCGCCGGGTCGGCCATGAGGTCGCTCCAGTCCTGCTGCAGGATGCAGCGCTGCTGCTCCGCCAGGGCGCTCAGCTGCCGCGTGCAGCCCTGCAGGTGCGTGTACAGGCTGCCCAGGCTCTGCCCACGCCACGAGACGGTCTTCTGTCTCAGGACCAGCGGCCGCGAGAGGGGAGAGAAAGGGGGCCAAGGGAGGCCATCAGGGGCTCAGAAACACTGACCCTATCAAGAGACCCCGGGGCCAGTCCCTGCTCACCCAGCACCCAGCCCCTGGCCCTTCCTCTTGCTCACCAGCAGGTCTCGGTATTGGTTCCGGATGGTGGCTGCGTCCTGCCTCAACCAGGGAGAGAAACACAGGACAATGAGAGTCAGGTGCAGGCACCCAACATCTGGGACAGCCATCCCTACCCACCCATTTCCCCAGAGCAGATCTAGCCCCTTTCTGACGCGAGAAAGTGGGGCTGGGGCTGGACCGGGATTGCCGCTCGGGCAGTTCACCCACCGGCCCCACCAGGGTCCGTAGCTGCTGCCCATAGGCCTCGATCTCCCTCTGCAGAATGTTGTGCTCTGCCACCTGCTGCTCCAGCTCCACCATGCCTGGCCCATACTGGCCCTCGCAGACCTGCTTCTGCAGGAGAGACAGCCACGGGTGCTGGCAGCTTAGTCCTCTGGGCAAGGGGAGGGGTTGGGGAGGGGCGTCCAGAGAACCCTACAGCACCTCCTGCCCTCCCTGCATCCTCACTGGGAAATATGCAGTGGGTCATCTGGGCAGAGGGTGGACAGGCCAGGTGAGCAGCCTGGATAAATGGCCACCACTCACCCAAGGGGACATGCCATTCTCCAGTGGCTACCATGACCACAGCCCCTGAATCCCCCTGGTTCTGGGCTCAGTCTCTGAAGTCTCCCCACTACCCTGCCTCTTCCGTACTCCCAGTCTCAATGCCTACTGCTTGGACACCCCCAGCCAAACTCTGGGACCTTCAGCACACCCTGCTCCATCCAGGTGTCCCTTCACTGTCATTATGATGCACCTGCTGTAGCACCAAAGCACAAGTCCTCACTTAAGAGAGCAGCTGTCCTGTGACCTGGCTGTGCCCACCTGCTCAGAAAACTCCACTTCCCATCACATCCTAGGCCTTCTAGCAGGAGCCTTTGTTCCTTCTTTCTGGAATGTCCTCACCACTTCATCTTGACAGCCAAGGCCCCACCTCTCTTGTGCCTTCTGCAAGAAGTACCCTGACTGCACTGCCTGCTGCTGGCTCCCTCCTAGCCCCCAAGCCATCTCCAGGTCCAGTCAGGCCCAGGATAAATACCATTCTGTCTTGCTCTCTGATTGAGCCAAGGGGCTATTTTGAACTCTTCAAGGACATCTGGAATATTGGGGGTGCTCCTGACCTGCTTCTGCTCCAGCACACGTGCCCAGTCCACCCTGGGCCCAACCTCGGTGGGCAGCACTATCTTCTCATACAGGGCCCGGTACTCAGCACACTCCTGCGTCACTCGCTCGTGCAGTTGCTTGATGCTGCCAACGATTGGCCGGCAGGTCAGGGCTGGGCCTTTCCCAGGACCCCATGCCTCCGTCCACAAGCCCCACTCACTCCTTCTCCATCTCCTCGGCCTGTGGGTGCTTGAGCCGCCAGGCCTTGTCCACGTCCAGGAAGAGGTCCTTAAGTAGCACCTCTGCTTCCTTCAGGTTGTGGCCAGTCTCCTGCTGGTGCTGCAGTGCCTGGCCCTGTTCACTGTTGAGCCGGTCCTGGGGCACAAAACAGAGGCTCACTGGGACCCAGAGCCTCACTTCCTCCCCCCATGTCCTTGCTGACCTGTCGTTGCCAGCCCAAGGCTCTGTCCTGGGACCCCAGCTGTATCAGCCCAGCAGGCCAGGGCATCTGTAGAGCAGGTGGCAAGGACACAAGAGGAGCCTGGGCCCCTCCTCTCAATCCCCAAAGTAGGGAACACAGCAGAGAAGGAAGGCCAAGTCCTGTCTCCTTCTGTGTTATGGGAGTGGGCAGTGAAGGACCAAGTGTCTGTCTTCACCATCACAGCAGGTACTCCGAGGACTGCCAGGCAGGGGGCTGGGCTTCCCATGCCACCCAGCCTGCAGACTGGTGCTCACACCTCACCTGCTGCAGCCTCTTCTGGGTCTCCAGGATATCCCTCTCCACCTGGTCAGCATTGGCTTGCATGCGGGAGATGAGCACAGCCAGTTCCTGGGTGGCAGCCCTGGTGGATGGTGGGAGACAGACAGAGGGAGCATGGGGGAGAGGTTCCTCTGTGCCCTGCCAGGTAGGGTCCCCTACGGTTCCCTAGCCAGGCTGTCTGCCCTGGAGGGTGGAGTCCTTGCCTACGGAACTCTGAGATGTCCCTAGAGGTAGGGCAGGAGGGCTGTTCCCTACATGAGGGTTCTCAGGGGTGTGTGGTGCTGTGGAGCAGATGGACCCAGGCACCCCAGCTTCTGCTGGCTGGCCTGGCAATGAGGTCCAACCCCACCCAGCTGCCTGCCAGGCTGGTGGGTGGGTGGCCCAGGGAGTAAGTGAATCACCAGCTCAGCCACTAATACCCGAGACATCCTGGCTGGGCCCAGGGAGGAGCAGTGGGGCTGGCTGGGGCCAAAGGAGCAGCCGCATGTCCTCCACCCCAACCTCCTCCCACTCCTGCCCCACTTCCCCCACCCCATCCTTCTCTGCAAGGGGCTTTGCCAGGGTCAAGATTTTAGCAACCTGGAAGAGCCACACTGAGCTGGGGCAGGTGGCCAAGATGTGGCTGGGGTACCCCAATATCCTCGACTCAGGGATTCAAAACCCAGGATGGGACCTGACTTGCTGTGGGCCACACAGCCAGGAGCAGAGGGTAAACCTGCTCATGATGTCCCAGGGATCTTCTCCATGTATTAATTCAGCAGCCTCTACAGAACTGTCGTATGCATTTATTTATTTAGTGGCCTCTGGAGAGTTCTGAGTGTGTGCTTGCTCTCACTGAGGGTCAAAGGGTCAAGCAGACCTAAGAAAAGGCCAAGGGGTCCAAGCTTCCCTGGCATGGTGTTCTGCAGAGGGCTTGGGGAGCCCTTCACTGAGATGGGCCTTGCATAAAAGGTCAAAGGACAGGAGCCTAAGATTGAGGGGGCAGTACCAGTGAAGCACAGCAATCTGAAAGAACTCTGTGGTCAAGAAGGCCTGGATTAACGCTGTGAGACCTTGGGCAAGTTATTCAACCTCTTAGCCTGAGGTTCTTATTTGTAAAGTGGGGTTTTAATCTGTTCCATACAGTGTTATTGTGAGTGCTAAAAGAATCAGTCAGGGAAAAAAAAAAAAAAGAATCAGTCAGGGGCTGGAGTGGTGGCTCAGCAGTTAGGTGCTTGCCGCATGTGTGAGTACGCAAGTTCAAAATCCAGCACCACGTACACAACGAAGTCTCGGAGCAAAGAAAGCCACATGAAAAACTAAATAAAAATTGTTTCTCTCTTTCTCACTCACTGTCCCTCTTTCTTTAAAAAATAAAGACTCCATCAAAACATCCAGAACAGAGCCTAGTGCGGAGGGGGGGGGTACCCGGTACACGTCTGGTTTTATTGCACTGGAGTGGAAGCACTTTGAAAGCAGGGACCCACCATCGGATCTGTTTCCAGCAGCATCACCAGAGCCTATGAGCATACTGGCACACTGTAGGTGCTCAGAAAGTGCACTGCAGGGACGCATTGCACCGGACAGGAATGAGGAGCCATTTTTCTGGTTTGCAGCAGAGCCAACAGGGCCCTGTGGATGGAGCTGCCCAGGGCCTGCCTACAGAGTCCTGTCCTCAGATCTGGCTTCATGGGAGGACTCTCCCACAAGGAGCTGCACACCCCACCCTGGGCTGGACCCAGGTGCCCCAGGGAGGACAGGTCACTACAGTAAGAGCCTTTACCGCTGTCTTTCCTGGTCCGCCCAGACGCGCAGTCTCCAAGTTGGCACCCTGATCCCAATCAGGGTAATGGGCATCCTCACCCCAGCCTTTCATCTCTGCTCTTATCTTGATGCTACAGCACCCTGACACCCTGAATGGGGTTGGGGTGTGTGTGGGGTGTTGCTACTCCACCTGAAGTCAGTGAGCAGGAAAAGCAGCCAAGCCTGTCTGCAGGGAGCTGAGCGGCCTGAGGCACGGTACCCCTTCCCACACCCAGAGTTGGAAAGGAACCCCAACATTTTAGCAACACTCAAGGCCCTGGGTGCCCCAAGGGTCATTTCAGGCTGGGGCTTAATCCAGCTCTCTGTCTCCCCTCAGAAGAAAGCGGCTGCTCTGGCCTCCCTGGAGAATGTGGGGGGGGTCCCAGGCCACCGCTGCTTCCTGCCAGGGCAGGTGCCCGCTCAGCCTGGCCCAGGCACTCCTGGGGCGGGAGAAAGCCCCGGGGCCTCCATACACTAAATGCCCGCGCGCGGCTCCCGGCTCCCGGCTGCGGCCAGGTGCCTGGCACACCTGGGCCCCGCCCCCGTCGCTTCCCATCGCGCCCCGCTCACCGGCTGTGCTTGCTGGGGGAGCCTTTGGGGGACCCCTTGGCTGGGGAGCTCTTGGGGGAGCCCTTGGCTGGGGACCCCTTGGGGGACCACTTCCCGTGGGAGCCTCTGCTCAGCCCCTTGAACATGGTGGAAAGGCAGTGCCGGCTCGAGGACAGCGGCGGCGACGGCGTCCGGCTGGCTCCGGCGGGGCTCGGCGGGGCTCTGGCTCGCGGGCCGCGGGGAAGGCGCTTTCTGCGCGGCCCCGCCCTGCAGGTGAGCGCGGGCGCGGGCGCGGCCCCGCCGCCGCGCATGCCCCGCGGCCGCCGCCCCTCCTGCGCGACCAGTCGGGGAGGAAAGGGCGGGGCGGGGCGCCAGCGCGACTCCCACGGAGCCCGCACCGAGACACCCACACGCCCAGCGGTCACACCCCGCTGGAAGCGGACCCGCTCGCAGGCGCAGGCCGTGTGAACCGCGTCCTGCC
Organism: Aplodontia rufa; assembly: GCA_004027875.1. Taxonomy (NCBI): domain Eukaryota; kingdom Metazoa; phylum Chordata; class Mammalia; order Rodentia; family Aplodontiidae; genus Aplodontia; species Aplodontia rufa. Next base: position 61,801 of record PVKS010005059.1, read on the forward strand.
CTCGCCAGCGCCCGCGCGCACCAGCCCAGCGCGTGGCGCTCCGCTCCGAAAGCGGCAGCTGGGGGCCATTCGCCCCCGTAAACATTGTAAAAAGTGTTTACCACTCCGCTGGCTCCCCAGGGCACGACCTGCAGCCCTGCTGCCCCGTCTTTGAGGCTGGTTTGGGACCCATCCGTGGCTTCAGAGTCACATGCATTAGGATAGGCATTGCTGGGCACCTCGGGAGAGTCCCAGGCCAGGAGGCCCACTGGACACCCTCCCAGGCACCACCAGTGTTGGCCGGCCTGTGATGGCCAGGCCCTGTCCCAAGCTGATCCCCCTAAACCCTCTGAGCTTGGGCTGCCTCCTGGGCCTCCTCTTTTGCCTCTGCTACCATGTCAGCTGAGTGGAAAACAGTGATACTGGTTTACTGGCCTTTGAATGCCAACGATGCTGCCTCTTTCTGCCAGAGCGTTGAGGTCTGCAGGAAGGGATCGATGTCCTCCCCTCCCCTTTCCAGGCCCAGGTCTTGCAAGCTCTTTCTACAGATGTGGTCATTTTCCAGAATCTTCCCCCCCCCACACACACACACCCTTTGTATCAGGGATTGAGCCCAGGGACACTTAGCCACTGAGCCACATCCTCTGCCCTTTTGTATTTTTTATTTTGCTGAGTTGCAGAGAGCCTCGCTGAGTTGCTGAGGCTGGCCTTGAACTTGAGATCCTCCTTCCTCAGCCTCCAGAGTCGCTCACGTGTCCCAGTGAGACAGAAGAGGCCTAAACCTGATTTGTTTTTCTGACACTTTGTTGTGTTTGTAGTGCTGGGGATCGAACCCAGGTCCTTGTGCATGCCAAGCAAGGGCTCCAACCACCCAGTCACACCACTCCAGGCCCTCCCTGCCTGCCCTGCCCCCCCCCAGTCTCTTCTGATGACATTCAACTTTTTTTTTTTTTTTGGTACTGGGGATTGAAGTCAGGGCCTGGCCTATCCTAGGAAGGTGCTCTGCCACTGAGCTACATCCCCAGCCTTGTCTCTTTGGGCTCAGTGTCCTATAAACAAACCACTGAACTTGGCCTTGGAGGAGGTGCCCAGTAGTCCCTAGTGCCTGAGGAGAGGTCTGGCAGTGACTGGGGTGGGAGGGCAGTGGGAGGCCTGTCAGAACAAGTAGCAACAGGAACCAAGGTGGCCTGCAATGTCCTCTGCTCCTGGCAAAGTGTTATTAGTGAGATGGCGCCGGAGATGTCAGTCCACTCAGCCTCCGCACCAGCTCCCCTCTATTTAGTCCTGGTGACCATCTTCCTTCTAACCAGTACTGGCACACCTGCATCCCACTGTTCTCAGAAGGAGCCATTCGCTTAAATGAGAGCAGGGTGCAGAGGCCAACCCTTACCATCAACCACTCTCCAGGCATACAGCTGTCAGGGCCTTCCTGGGAGGTGGTGGCTATAGGGGGGTGACGGGAGGGTTGTCTGGACTCCAGCCAGAGTCTGGACTCTCTGAGCTTCGCCACACTCTGCAGAAGTTCTCCTGGCAATAAGCGAGTACTTTCGGGGCCCTTGCATGCCCAGGGATTAAGGGCTGATTCACTGCTGGAAAAACAAGAGCCGATTTCCTGGCATGATTATCTACTGCCAGATCGCATCAGACTGGCTCCCCAGATGAGGGCTGCAGGGAAGGGACACCTGGGCACTGAGTGACTCATCGCTGTGGGATGCTCCTGCTGATGGCAGTGACCCTGACCCCAAGAGCAAATCAACAGAGGCACGCCATATGTGTGCTTCATCTCCGGCCTCTCACCCTTGGACCACTCAGAAGGCCCAGATGGAGCTGCCTTTCTCTAATGAAGTCCTTGATGGGCCACACGGCTGCCATAAGCCCTGTTGTGCATGGCTGTGGGGCAACTGAAGGTGCCTGGCCCAAACTGAGATGCGCTCTACTTGTAAAATTCACGCAGGATTTCAAAGACTTACTGTGGGAAAAGAAGGTAAAACATCCATTGTTTTCCATATTGATTCCATGTTGCAATGATACTCCGGGTACACTGGGTTAAATGAAATGCATTCCTTAGTTTGACTTGCTGCATTTACTTTTTAAAGTATGACTGCTTTGCCTGGAGATGTGGCTCAGTGGTACAGAGCTTGCCTAGCTTGCATGAGGCCCTGGGTTCAATCCCTAGTGCTGCCTGGAAAAAAAATAATCTAGCTACTTGCCATATGTGATGGTACACATCTGTAAGGGTAGCCACTCAGGAGGCTGAGGCAGGAGGATAAGCTTGAGGCCAGCCTCAGCAACTTAGCAAGGACTCTGTCTAAAAATAAAAAAAAATTAAAGAACCTGGGGATGTAGTTTAGTGATGGACCACCCCTGGGTTCAATCTACAGTACAGCAAAAGGCTACTAGAAAATTAATGAATCCAGGGGAGGCCTGCATTTGTGGCTCATGATAGAATTTTAAGACAGCTCTGTCCTGGCAGCTGGATAGAATATCAGACTTCCAGCTTTCCTGGGCCTTGGCCCCTGCCACATCTTTTTTTTTTTTTTTTTTTTTTTTTTAAGAGGAGAGAGTGAGAGAATCAACTTTATTTGCTTTTTCATCCACCTTTTGTTTATGTGACACTTAATAGTTGTATACATGGTGTTGGGGTTTGAACCCCGGTTCTTGTCCATGCCAGGCAAGCTCTCTAACCCCTGAGCCACCGCTCCAGCCCTTCCCCTCCTCTTAAAAGCCCCCGGCTTCCTATCCTTCCCTTCTCTTTCATGGCTTCCTCCTCTGTGGACTGAGAGGTGTGAGATTAAATGATGCTCAGGATGTTCCAGCCCTGTGCCAACGTGACCTTCAGAGGCAGCCTGCTCACTTTGCTGGCCTCACTCCAGGCAGGTGAGGTCTGAGCAGATTGAAAGCAGCACAGCTCCCAGCGCCAAGGCTGCCAGGCACACAGGCAGCAGGGTGGCACCTGGCGAGTGCTCCCAGGCTCAAGCCCTTCGCTGCTGACATTCTCCTGCAGCTCCAGGGCCCTAGGTGAGGCCAGGCTGGCTGCTGAAGCAGATGGTGGGATTGGGACGCTGCTCCTGGACAGGACATAGCCTTCTCAGGAAACTGCTATTTGTACAGAAGCTCTGCCATCAGACCCTTGGACACCAGCTGGCGGCAGGGGACTCTGAGGGCGGGGCTGCCTTGCACTCACAGTCTCAGGGCTGGGGGTAGAGGCTGAGGCCCAGGAACAGGCAGGGCTGTGTGGAGAAGGCCCTTTTGGGTTCTATCTGACCGACCAACAGTCTAAGAAATGCTGACGGTCTGGAGAGAAGCAAAAGGTGACATGGGTCACCTAAATAGAGCAACTGGGCGGAAAAAGTGCCAGTTGCTCCTTTGGGGCCTTTTACAGGAAGGACCTAGAAGCAGCATCTAAAAACCAAAAACAAAAAGCCAATACAGACCTACCCGCTGAGAGTAGGACTCCTTGTACTAATGGCCAGAGAACACAGAGGGGACCCTGAGAGCCTTGGGGTATCTGTCCCCTTCCCTGGCCTTGGACCCTAGCAGCTAGCCCCGGATCACCGATAGAACCAGTGCTGCTGCACCCACAGCTCCCACCCCTGCATGCACCCGTGCACAAGGTGCCCCACCAGCTACCCTGCACCCCAGAGGTCGCAGCCTTCCCAGGCTTGCTCAGGAACTGCTGGGTCTCTGGGTCCCCCCAGATTGCCCTTGGGTTCAGGGCCTCTGGCTCCTTCCTGACAGATCTTAAGCAGTGGGTCTGGGGACCTGTGAGCAGAGAGGCTGGCAGAGAGCCCTGCCAGCTGAGCTTAAGTAGCAGATGCTGCTGTACCTGCCAGTGCACCGCTTTGAGGAAAGTGTTCCTAAAATGGACACACAGACCAGAAGGGACAAACCCAACAGTCCTCAAGGCCAAGGGGAGGCTGGCTCCACAAAGCCTATCCACCTGTTGTCCTAACAGTTCTGCTTAGACAGCAGGACTCAGAGGCAGGAGAAGGGCACCCTGCCTGTGATCCCAGCTGCTCAGGAACCTGAGGCAGGAGGACTGCAAGTTGTTCAGCCTCAGCAATTTAGTGAGGCCTTGTCTCAAAAAACAGAGAAGATGGACGGGGTTCAGTGCTGGAGCTCTCTGGGTTCAATCCCCAGTCCAAAAAAAAAAAAAAAAAAAAGAGGCTGAGCAGAGCAGGGGCCAGGCCGGCTCTGAGTGCAAGGACTTCTTGCACCTTGGTTCTGCAGCTAACTCACTTTGGATCCTGGGCCGGGACCATCGCAGGGGTCCCTCCTCACCATCAGGCCGTGGTGAGAGAATGGTTGTGCATCTTCTTCCCCTGCAGGGGAGTCTGCTCAGAAGCAGAGCAGGTTGGGCAGGGCCAGTGAGCACGGGACAGTGGTCCCCGTGGAGTCTTGCTCTCCCTTCCGGGGGTCATGGAGGTGCTGGTGGCCAGGCCTCCAGTTTCCGTTCCATAAATGGGTAGAGCTAAACGGTGCTCGGCTCTCACGCCCTGGGTTGCTGGCTGTTGTCACTACCTTGCTTCTTGCCCCAAGCTCCCTGGGAAAAGGTCAGCCGGATGGAAAGGCTGTGGCTCTTTCCCAAGCAGCAGGCAGTCACTCAAGCGCAGCCTGCGCAGGGAACACAGCTGCAGGTAATGGAGGTGACCACCGGTACTTCAGAGGAACTCCCTTTTCCAGCTCAGTTAAGGGCGGCTAGGCGAGGGCCCGGCTGCGGGGGAGTGGTCCCTGAGCATCCTGAAGTTCTCCACAGCCTTCAACTACGACAGGCAGGCGGATGGCCTCTGGTGGGGCTGTGGAGCAGGAAACAACAATCCAGCCAGGACAGAGACCACAGTCCCTTAACAGCTCGCAAAGGGCCCCACAAGCGCCATCAGCATTCACCAGTCAAGCAGATAAACAATACCTCTGTTGACCCTAGAGGAGGAAGGGTAGACCCACCCACGCTCGGCAGCCCCGTGGCACCTGCAGCACAGGCTTCTCCGCTACCTGACGGACCAGCTGGCGCCATCAGGGTACAGGCAGCTTCCAATCTATTCTCTTTGCTTTGGAACATCAATAAATTTTACAGCTAAATCTGGTTTCCATCTCTTCTGTAGCAACAAGCGTCTTAAAAAAAAATGAGAACTAACACATATTTTTGCTATCTTTGGATATTTTCCTAGACCTCTGGATGTTCCAAGCTTTTCAAGGAACTGTGATCGATTTGTTTTTCTGTGTATGTAATTAATGATGCCTGCATGTGATGAATTCGTGTTGCCACAGCGATGACAGAGAGCAGAGCACAGCCCTTGCCCTCCAAACCTCCGGTGTTAGCCTTCCTCTCCCGCAGCTGTGGAAACCACCACCTCAGCTTACGGAGGGGAAGTCCGGCTATGGTCCAGGCTCATTGTGTGATGAGGGGTGCGCTGTCATCACAGGCTGTCACCTTGCAGCCATGGTGAGAGGCTCATGTGGCCACCAGAGGAAGCAGTCAGGAACCAAGCCCAATATAGTTGCATTTCAGTGACTCCAAGAATTTGCCCTGGACTTAAGGTAAAAACAGAGAGGAAACAGATGACCCAGCGCAGGGAGAGGGAACCCTGGAGACCCTTGGTGCCTCCGCCTCCTATCACTGCTCCAAAGAGAGCCTTGGGCTGGCCTCCAATGTCCCTTCAGATGGAGACCACAGCCACCAGACAGGAAGACAGAGGACAGTGAGGCAGACCTCAGGCGGGTTCTGAAACAGACTGAGCAGCTTCTTTGTGAGACAGACTGACAGAATCAGACTTCTCCTGGCATGAGGGTCCTTCTAGAAGAAGGGATGTGAGCTGAAACTGGACCCTCATTCAGTGACACCATCAGCAAATTGCCAACCGAGGGGTGGCAGGGCCTGGTTTTGGAACTGTTCCCATCAGGGGCAGAGCCACCTGGGGAGCCTGAGGACAGGATAAGTTCTGCTTTTGGCACTGTGTTCCCCATGACACAGGCTGCTTAGTGTCCAGGGACCCTACCCTGTGTGAGGGATGTGTGGGCTAAACAGAGACCTGGGCTCTGCCAGGTCCATCCTTGTATAAGCACGATTTTAACATAAACAGCAGCCCACGTCAGTGAGGGGCTGACAATGGCCAATGCTACTTGAGCTCCACAGGGACCCCACAGGGGATTCCCCCAAGGTCAGTATTTCTGCTGTTTTCTTCAAAAGGAGGCAAGGAAAGAATACTCCGAAATTGTGTGGCAGATGGTAAAACTTTCAAATTAAAAAAAAAAAAAGATCAAAGGCTGGGGCCGTAGCTCACTGGCAGGACGTTTACCTGGCTGGTATGTAAGGGCCTAGGTTAGATCCCTAGCACCAGAACAAAACTGAACAAAGAGGTGCACACCTATAATCCCAGCAACTTAGGAGGCCGAGGCAGGAGGATCGCCAGTTCCAAGCCAGCCTCAGCACCTTAGCCAGGCCCTAAGTAACTCAACAAGACCTTGTCTCAAAATAAAAAATAAAATGGGATGGGGATGTGGCTCAATGGTTAAGCACTGCTGGGTTCAATCCCTGATACCAACCAACCAACCAACAAACAGCTGAGATTCTCTGACTCCAAAAAAGGAAAACAGGCCCCATCTGCCAGCATCTCCAGGGCCCTTGCCGGCATGCAGCTCTAACGAGACACCTAACGTGTCTTCTGCCTTCCTTGCCTGGGTCCTGGCCACCCCTTCTTGCAATTGGCTGGGTCCTGCCTTGAAACAACACTTCAGACCTATCGCCTCCAGCCTTCCCTTCAAGCAGCCTTGTCCGCTGGGTGTCTGAACCACACACGGGCTGCTATTTCTTGTGGTGGTTTCTTTGCTGTGAGGCAAGTGACATTTGAATTCCAAGGGGCCTCAGAGGTGTCAGGTTAAGTGCCATGTTCAAATCACTTTTATTCCTTCTTTCTTATGTTGCTTTTGTGACATCTACTATTGATGCCATGGTAGAAATAGAAAAGGACGACTAAGGAGAAAAGTGAAAGGGTGAAGGAGACTGATCCAAACGTGATGGCGCCGGGAATTACAGACTGGCAACTCTTCTTAAAAATGGCGCCTCCACCACATCTGTATCGGCACCGCCTAAACCCAGAAGCCAGGACGCACTCAACCTCACAGGCTCACTCAACCAGGGCCCTGAGGAGAACAGCTGGACGTGAGGGCAGGCATGAAAAAATGGGCACAGTCACCATCATCTTTGCCTTTTAATATAAGATTTGGTTTCATCATTTCTGAGTGTAACATATTTCTTCTAAAAATAGAGCTCTCTGCTTGTTCTGAAATTGAACGTTCACTTGGAGGTGAAGCGGGTAAGGCTGACCGTAACTCGGGGGTGACACTGCCAATGTTTCACAGTCATGAACAAACCTTAGGGATTCTGGATGCTCAGAGCAAGGATGAGTTCATTTCAAATCCATGGTACTGAGGAAACATGACAGAAGTCTCAAGGTCCCACCCATCCTTGCTGGAACCTGAATGCATTACTGACCAAAGGTCACGGCTCACAAGGGACCACACAACAGTGGTCCCCCAGGAGGTACAGAGACAGAGCAACCCTGACACATGGCCAGAAGACAAAAGGGTGCCCCTCCAACACGGGTGAAGAACGTAAGTGCACAAACACACAAGACGTAGAAGGCAGGGCTGAGGGTGCTGGGCTCCCACCCTGGGCCAATGCAGACCTGGATTTAATACCATGGAACTTGCTGAGACTCCCTCACAACAGATTTAGAGTCAGACTCTCCCCTGCCCCCACAGAAGAGCCTGGTTAGCTCCTGAATCCCAAGATGCCCTTGATGTATCCAGTGAGGCCACTCCTGGTCTTCTGCTCCAACTTGTCCTCAAGGGGAGGGAAGGCGACGTGGTTGAGGGCCAGGTCAAAGAACAAAGGCTTGCAAGGGATGGGCTGGAATCCCGGTGGGAAGTGTACGAGGTTGGCTTGCTTGGTGACGAGGGAAGGGTCCAGGCAGAAGGTCTCAAACCGTTCAACCAGAGGCTGGAGGTCAAATCAGAGGCGTCCATCACAGAAGAGCCCCTGAGGAACTTGGCTATGTGCTAGGCACCCAGTTCCCTTCCATTCCCACAATCTGTGGCTGGCCTGAGTGCCACCACAGCCCTATCCTCTAGGTCAGCTGCTGACACCAGGGGTTGCCAAGGGGATATACTACTGGAGGTCCGGGTCAGAGCTCTTCAAAGCTGCACAGCAACAACTTCCTCTAGGCTCATCCCTGGGGCAATTTAGATACCCAACCAACCACCCGGGCAGCTCAAAGGCCTCTGAGCAAGAGAAAGGAAGGGCCCTCTGCTCTACAGAAAGCCCATGCCAAGCTAATTACCATCCCCCTACTGCTCAGGAACCACAGCCACTCATACCTTATTGTCCCTGACTTGGGAGGAAGTATCTGTTTGATTGGAGTCGTTTGCATCTGAAAGTAACAGGGATTTAGTAAGAAGAGGAACTTTGTGTGTTACCACAGGAAGCCTTTCACAAGAGCGCTTCTATATGCATGCTGGGAGGGGGCTTCTCCCTTCCAGACCCAAATTCAGGTGAGAAGTGGCACAGAGGAGTGATAAATCCCAGGTCCAACTGTGGTTGGCCAAGTGGAGTTGCCATAGTTGGATGGAAGGTGGTTAAGAGGGAGAAAGGACACCATGCCAGTGTTCTCCCAATCCCCCTACACAGCAGTGCCTAATAGGGCAGAAGAAAAGGCTGGGGTCAGGTGTGGGGGTGCATACCCATAATCCCAGCTACCTGGGAGGCTAAGGCAGGAGTATCTGCCCCAAGTTCGAGGCCAGCCTCAGCAACTTAGCCATACCCTGTCTCAAAGAATAAATAGGGAGCTGGAGTGGTGGCTCAATTACGGTGCTTGCCTGGCATGTCTAAGACATGGGTTTGAACCCCAGCACTAGATACACAATGAAGTGTCGAAGCAACAAACCACAAGAAAAACTAAATAAAATTAATTCTTTCTCTTTCTCTCACTGCCCCCTCTCATTTTTATCCCTCTCTTTAAAAAAAAAATTTAAATTAAATTAAATTAAATTTTAAAAAATAATAAACAGGGGTGGGGATGTAGTGTGCCCCTGGGTTCAATCCCCAGTACCACAAGCAAAAAGGAAGGACAGCCTGGGGAAAATAAACGTTTTAAACAGACTAATGCAACAACCCCTGTCAACCTTTGAGTCTTAAAGCAATGGCTGGTGTAGGGAGTGGGAGAGAAGAGGAGCACCAGGAACTCTGGGGACGCAGGAGCCCAGACGAGGCAGGTGGCTCACCGAGGATGGCCGCAGCCTGCAAGGAGCACTTCTCTGACCGCACTTGGGTGATGAGCTCTTGCACATCAGGCAGGTCCTGCAACGATTCCGAGAACGCGCGCTCACACCACACTAACCTGGGTTAAGCGATCCCACTGGGGTTTTCATAGGATTTTGGACTTTTTAAATGGTTCTCTCTATTTAAAACAAAAACAAAAACAAAACTGGCCTGTTTCAAGCGGGAAAAGCTATGCCATGGCTTAAGTAACTAGTAATGGTAATATTAATAAATTACCATGCACTAAGCATCCCAGGGGCCAGCTCTGCTCCAATCTGTTCACCTAAGTGTTAACTCTTCTCGATAAACGTGGGATCATTTGTGCTCCAACTGGCAGATGAAAATTCTGTTAAAGACGGTGGCAGTCGTACACCAGGAAGCAGAGCTAATGCTCAGAATCAAGTCCTCAGCCACACATCCTCCCACTTTGAGGAAGCTGATACCTTGCTCGTGGCCTCTGTCCCACTTAGAATGATCTGACCACAGAATCCTTCCTGCCCCCATTCTGACACTACCTCCACACCATTCAGCACACAAGGTCAGAAGGATGTTCATGAAACAGCCCATTCTTCTCCTGGTTTGCTGCTGTGTCCCCAAGTAACATCCCACACTGTGGAGATGCTGACACTGTCCTCACCCCTCTCCTGTCCCACCCCCACCCCTCCTTCCTGTTCCCTTGTCTGCGTGACTTTTTTCCCCACGCCTTTCTGACTTTCTTTTATGGTGCTGGGATCAAGCTCAGGGCCTCATGCATGCTAAATGTGTGCTCTGACCCTGAGCCGGAGCTGGAGCCGGAGCCGGAGGCTCCCAGCGCTCTGACTTCCTAAAACTCCAGCATGTGGGTCCTGAGGCTGCAATAAAGTTACATGCTCTCTGGAAGCCAAAACCAGGAAGACACATTCTCCCTCCTGGGCTCCGCTGTCCCAGGCACGTGGAGCCGGCTCTCATGCTGGCTGTGACTCCACCAATGACAATAAAACCGATCTGCTTTTCCAAACAGTCTCTACTATAAAACACACATGGATTCCTCGGCCTGGCCAATGTTTGGAAGAGCTGTGTATCACCACAGCAGTCTACCAGCTTACGTGGTAGCTGTCACCGTCAGTCAGTGAGATGAAGGAAGCTGTGGCGGCTTTCAGGTTGCACCGTACATGTGTACGTCCTAAGCCCCACTGGACATCCACAGTGCCTAGGGTGCAGTTAAAGCATGGACTCTTGACCCTGGAGGTCAGGGCTGGGGCCTGTGAGTCCGCATTTCTAGCCAGCTCCCCATGCTGGGCTTTGACACACTCAGTACACGAAGCCCTTGCAGTGGTTCTCAGCTTCACTGCACATTAGAATCACCACGAGGCTTTCGAAAGCCCCGTGTCCCTTCCAGATCCCACATCAATCAGAACCGGAATCTTTTGGGTTGGGGACGGGGACCCAGACACACCTTTTAAAAATCTTACCAGGCAATTCCAACATGGAGCCAGGTTTAAGGTTTATTTATGTTTTTAACCAGAGAAATGGCTTTCTTTGTCATACCTAAACCCTCCCCAGTCCTGGAATACATGATGAGTTACTGGGCCCACAGCTCAAGGGCGACCAGGAAGCCAGCATGGGGAGCGGCTGGAGTGGACCCTCACATCTCGCCACCTAACCTCCTCAACTTGGGAGACCAGGGGCGGCCGACTGCTCACCTTTAGGCTGTTCCTGGAGGTTCCAGCGTCCGAATTTGCCTCATTTGCGTATTTCAGGACTCTATCGTACAGAACAAGGGCTTCGCTCCACTTCTTCACCAACACATAGGACTGAGCAATGAAAAAACACCTGACGAGGAGGAAAAGACCAGAGTTCACAAGGCTTCCCGTGCAGCTTAGCTTGCTTTCAAACTCGCAAAGAGAATGCTAAGCTCAGGATTAACGTGGTCAGCTCTGCTCGGCTAAGGTTCAGGTCCTTCCCAGGAATCAGAGATGACCATGCAGGTCCAATACATGCTCGTCTTTCACTTAGCGAGCTGAGTTTGCAAAGAGAGGACAGATCCCAAAAAGAGGATGGTGGCAGCTGGCAATGGGCAAGAGGGGGCACTCACCACCCTCTGCAACCATTATCTCTGTTCTTCTTTTTCTGGGGATTGAATCCAGGGGTGCTCTACCACTGAGCTACCTCTGTGGCCATTTTTCAAACTTTATTGTGATACAGGGTCTCGCTAAAGTTGCTGGGCTGCCTTCAAACTCACCAACTTCCTGCCTGTCTTCTGGGCAGGCTGGGATTACAGGTGTATACCACCAGCTTCGTCTCTTTTTCAAAAACCCTAGTCAGGTACCAACAACCCCATCTACTATAGGGTGGGCCATGGCTCAAAGTTTACCTAAGCACTGTGAGGTGAAGACAGCCCTGCCTGTCCCGCTTGGGATGTTACCTATATGCCTTGAAAACCAGGGTCTTCAGGCCTATCTCTTTCTGGAAGGCTCTGTCTTCTTCCAAGCCAGGAAGCTGCAGTAATTCCACCAGATTCTGTGTAACAGATGTAAGAAGAAAATGAGAAGGCTTCAGACCAAGTACTTGTTAGAGACCGTATAAGAATAGATAAGGACAGAAAAAAAAAGTCTGCTCAAAATGACAGGTGAAGACCGTGAGGTATGACTTAACAGCAGTCACACCCTGTGCCCCTGTCATGCTCAGACACCAAAAGTTCACCATTCCACTCACATCTCAGCCACCTTCAGAGACTGCCTAGTCCATCTCAGCTGGACGGATTCTGGCTGAGTGGTCAGCTATACAGACACGCCATGTGTGTATGCACGTGTATAGCCATCTTACTAGCTGACAAACTCCCAGTGGGCTGACAGCAGCAGCTCAGGTCTCCAGATGCTCCACGACACCTGGGAGAGCATCCTTTCTATTTATTTTATTAATTTGTTTATCTTGGTAATGTATTAAACACAGGAGCGCTTAACCACTGAGCTACACCCCCAGCTCTTTTTACTTTTTGAGACAGGGCTTTGTTACATTGCTAAAGCTGGTCTCGAACATCTAATCCTCCTGCCTCAACCTCCTAAGTCTCTGGGACTACAGGTGGGCACCACCACACCCAGCGTTTATTTATTTATTTTTCTTTTCTTTTCTTTTTTTTTAAAGAGAGAAAGAGAAAGAGACAGAATCTATTTTATTTTTTTCATCTGGTTTTTATTTATTCAACACTTAGTTGTGTATGTGGTGCTGGGGTTAGAACCCAGGTCCTCACACACCCCAGGCAAGCACTCCACCACTGAGCCACTGTTCCAGTCCTTATTTATTATTTTTAATTTTTTTAAAAGAGAGAGGACAGTGTGAGAGAGAGAAAGAGAGAATCAATTTTAATTTAGTTTTCATTGCTCTGACACTTGGTTCTGTGTGTGGTGCTGGGGTTTGAACCCACATCCTTGTGTATGCCACCCAAGTGCAGTAACTGCTGAGCCACCTATTTATTTGAGTCAGGGTCTCACTATGTTGCCCAGGCTGGCCTCAAACCCATGGGCTCGAGCAATCCTCCAGCCTCAGCCTCCCCAGTGGCTGGGCCTGCAGGTGCACACTCAGGTGCACACTCAGCTGAGAGAGGATCTTGCACAGGGAAGCGCTCAGTGACTGTGGGTCCCCTGGTCTCTCCACTTGAACACATCTGAGGTGTGGGGGCTCACAGAGCACTGAAATAAGCCGAAGCCTGTCTCTGATACAATCATTAAACGCTTCCGGCTGCTGTGGCCCTTTGTGTAGGCAAAGGCAAAGGCTCACCTGCAGGATGATGTCATAGAGGCGGATGAGGTCCTGGGGCCGGGGAGAGCGCCTGCTGTCATCTTCTGGCTGCTGTTGCAGCGCCTTCTGCAGGCCTTTGGCCATGTTCTCGTTTCGCTTGACTGCCGTGGACAGCTTGATGTAGGTCAGGTAGCTGCAACGGCACACTCAGCTCAGACCATGCTCAGGGAAGCTCAGCTTCTGGGAAGAGTGCTGGGCTACGAGCTGGCACTAACTGGGGACATGTGGGTGAGGGTGTCACACGGCAGGGCCAACTGGCCTGGGACTCAGGCTCATAGGGCCTGTAATTTGGCAGCTGGTCAGTGACAAATTTGCAGGGAACCAGAATGAAACATTATCAAAAATTTTTATTTCAGCTTAAATTACGTCCTCTATATATATTTTTTTCTTTAAGAGTAACAGTGCTGGGGGCTGGAGCGGTGGCTCAGCGGTTTTGGTGCTTGCCTAGCAAGCACGAGGACCCGGGTTCAAACCCCAGCACCACGTACGCAACTGAGTGTTGGAGCAACTAAGGCCATGTGAAACACTAAATAAAATTGTTTAAAAAAAAAAGAGTAACAGTGCTCCTACCTTCAGAGGCTGTCACTAGTCCTTAAGAATGGCCAGGGGTGGAAGCCAGTTTCTACAGGTAACAAAAGCCAGTTACCCACTCGCCATGACACAAGGACAGTGTGAGCACACCACGGCTGCCCCACTCACAGGTGACCGTCTTAGAACACTGCTGCGAGGGCTCCCTGGATGCCCACACACTAGCTACGTAAACACAAGAGACAATATGCAACACCTGCTTATCTTACCTGCACCACCTGGCAAGTCCCTTTCATGTTGGGGATAAAAATGTGGTCACTATTTAAGAATTCACCCCTTCCACCCTTATCTTACTCTGGGGTTAGAGGCTATCCCTGGAGAAGACATAAAAGAGGACCAAGGACAAGGACATAGGCCAGTTGGGGTCAAAAACTTCATAATGTGGGTTGGAGCAGTCGCTCAGCGGTTGGAGCACTTGTCTGGTATGTGAGAGGACCCGGGTTCAAATCCCAGCACCAAATACACAACCAATTGTCAGAGAAACAAAGGCCAGATGAAAAATAAATAAAATTGATTCATTCTCTCTCCCTTAAAAAAAAAAGAAGGAACGAGAAAGAGGAGGCCAAACTCCAAAGGAAAATAAGCAACTTGGAGGAAGTAGACTTTGCAAGGAATGGAAAATTTCTCTAACTACCTATCAACAACAACAAAAATAAATACCAACAAGGCACTGGAGCGGTGGCTCAATGGTTACAGCGCTTGCCTGGCATGCACAAGTACCTGAGTTCAAACCCCAGCACCATGTACACAATGAAGTCTCAGAGCAACAAAAGCCACATGAAAAACTAAAATAAAAATTACTTCTCTCTTTCTCTCTCCCATTTCTTTCTTTAAAAAGAAAAAAAAAAAAGAGAGGGAGGGGGCTGGAGCGGTGGCTCAGTGGTTTTGGTGCTTGCCTGGCAAGCATGAGGACCTGGGTTCAAACTCCAGTACCACATACACAATTACGTGTTGGAGCAACTACAGTCATGTGAAAAACTAAATAAAGTTGTTTCTCTCTTTCTCTGTCTCTCTCACTGTCCCTCTCTCTTTAAAAAAGAGAGAGAGATAGAGAGGGACAGTGAGTGAGAGAGAGGGGAAAGAGAAAGAGAGAAACAATTTCTATTTTAGTTTTTCATGTGGCTTTGTTGCTCTGAGACTTCACTGTGTACATGGTGCTGGGGTTTGAACTCAGGTACTCGTGCATGCCAGGCAAGCACCGTAACTGCTGAGACATCGCTCTAGCCCCTGTGCCCTCTTTCTTTCTTTCTTTCTTTTTTTTTTTTAAGAAAGAGGGGACAGCGACAGAGAGAAAGAGAGAAGCAATTTTTATTTAGTTTTTCATGTGACTTTCATTCCTTGGACACGTCGTTGTGTACGTGGTGCTGGGGTTTGAACTTGCGTACTCACTCATGCCAGGCAAATGCTGCAAGCATTGAGCCACCACTCTAGCCCTGGTCCCCTCTTTTTCTTTCAGGGCTGAGGACCGAACTCAGGGCCTTGCGTGTGCTAGGCAAGCGCTCTGCCACTGAGCTAAAGCCCCAATCCCTGTCCCCTCTTTCTTAAAAAAAAAAAAAAACAAAAAAACCAAGAGTTTAGATGGCATCAAAACTAGGAAAGTCGGGGCTGGAGTGGTGGCTCAGCAGTTCGAGCGCTTGCCTGGCACCCATGAGGACCCAGGTTCAAACCTCAGCACCCCCATACACAACTAAGTGTTGGAAGTAAAAAGGCCAGATGAAAAAATACAATAGAATTGATTCTCTTTCAAAAAAAAAAAAAAAAAAAAAAAGGGGGGGGAAATCCTGCTGGGACTGTAGCTCAGTGGCAGCAGCGCACGTGCACAGCAGGCAAGACTAGGGCTATGCTGGAAGGCCATAAACTCGACCACATCCCCAAACCAGGAAGCAGAGAATACATCATTTAGAGATAAGGAGGGAAATACAAACAGCATTCACTTCATTAACAGAATTAAAAACAGCTGCCTCCAGGAAGGTTTGCAGCTCAGCGGTAGACTGCTTGCCTAGCACACAGGAGGCACTGGATTCAATCCTCAGCACGGCATAAAAATAAAGGAAAATATTCATTTATTGTATTCATCTACAACTAAAAAAGACAGAACAAAAAAAACCAAGCTGCTTCCAAGAAATGGGAAGCATTTCTGAGATAGAATTTCCTAAAAAGTTTTGTAGAGAGGACTGGAGTGGTGGCTCAGCAGTAGAGCACTTGTCTGGCACGTGTGAGGACCTGGGTTCAAACCCCAGCACCACGTACACAACTAAGTGTTGGAAAAACAGAAACCAGATGAAAATAAAAGTTAATTCTCTCTCAATCTTAAAAAAAAAAAAATCGTTCTTTCTTAAAAGAAAAGCTTTTCAGAAAAATCAGATTGTCAAATGATTAACTATTATACGCAAAATTATACAAGCCACCTAATTCCTGGTTCATCCATTTTTACTCCAAAGCTGGCCTTCCCATCACAGAAATCCATGACCCTGATACTAGCTAGATCCGAAGCTGAGAAAATAGACCCAAGAGCAAGGGGACATCAAGGTCTCCAAAGTTGCCCAGCACTGGTAAAGGTTTTGGAATGTCTTTTCAAGGTCAGAAGGTCAGAGCAACTCCTGACACCTCCTAGGTAACCATCACCTATCCTCCACATCTTTCTCCTCAGGCTGTTGAAACAGATAACATTGCATGGCCTCTCTTAGTTACTATTCTATGCACCTGAGTCATCTGGCAGTCCATGCAATGCTCACAGTACAACAAATCCATAAGGATGGAGATGGAGATGGAGGGTAAAGTGGGAATTACTTGTTTTTTGCAGGGCTAGGGCTGGATCAGAGCTACGAAGGCCACATGAAGAACCAAATAAAATTCATTCTCTCTTTCTCTTTCTTTCACTGTCCCTCTCTCTTTAAAAGCAAAATACACCACCAAAACCACAAATAATCCAATCAATAAATGGGCTACAGATCTAAAAAGAAACTTCTCACCAGAAGAAGTCCAGAAAGCCCATAAATATATGAGAAAATGCTCTACATCATTAGCTATAAGAGAAATGCAAATCAAAACTTCACTGAGATTTCACCTCATTCCTGTTAGAGCGGCAAAAATAAAGAATACGAACAACCACAACAAATGCTGCAGGGGCTGTGGGAAAAGAGGAACACTGTCACACTGCTGGTGGGACTGCAAACTGGTTCAGCAACTCTGGAAAGCAGTGTGGAGACTCCTTAAAAAAATCGGGCCTGGATCCACCTATGACCCAGCTATCCCACTTCTGGGTATTTCCCCCAAAGAGTAAGAATCAGCATATTATAGTGATGTGGCTTCATCAATGTTTATAGCAGCTCAATTTACTATAGCTAGACTATGGAACCAACCCAGATGCCCCTCACTCAACGAGTGGATACAAAAACTTTGGTACATATATACAATGGAATACTACTCGGCCATTAGAGAAGATGATATTATGGCTTTTGAGATCAAATGAATGGAGATGGAAAGAATTATGCTAAGTGAAGTATCCCAATCTCAGAGACTCAAGTGCCGAAATGTTTTCTCTCATCTGTGGAAGCTAGAATACATCTGGAAACAGTATATTAGATGGCTAAGCTAATAATAACCTCAAATTGTATGATTTTTTTTTAAAAGAGAGGGACAATGAGAGAGAGAGAGAGAGAGAGAGAGAGAGAAAGAATCAACTTTATTTAGTTTTTTACATGGCTTTCGTCGCTCCGGCACTTTGTTGTGTATGTGGTGCTGGGGTTCGAACCCACGTCCTTGCGCATGTCAGGCAAGCGCCGTGACTGCTGAGCCACCGCTCCGGCCCAAACTGTATGATTCTTAACGCAACAGGGGGATGACTGCCTAGGATACCTGGAGGCATAGGGTGGGGGACAGGGTGGGGGGAGGGCTTAGGAAGAATATCTAGAAGACTGGAGGGTGGGAATACGGGGGAATCATCTCAGAAGGAGATCTCTGACCTCCATGAGATATCCATTTAACTCAGGGGTTCTTCTGGGGGAAACAGCAACATGGGGAACCCAAGCTGGGCATCCATGACATGGCATTAGCCCTAGATAACTAACTATATATACATTTGTTCTTGATTGTTTGACAATGTTTTCCCCTCAATTGTAACTCCATATTCATCTAATAAAAAAAAAAAAGCAAAAAACAAAAGAAACCCAAAACAAAACACAACAAAAAAATGCCACAAGGGACATTGTGGCTCAGACATACATGGCTCAGAGGTAGAGCACCTGCCTAGCATGTGTGAGGCCCGGGTTCCAGCAACAAGCACAAGGACATAAAGGAAAAAAAGAGGCAGAGGAATGGCTGAAGATACTATCAGGTTTGTCACGTAAGTTACAAGCAGTGGCTAAGGAATAAATTTTCAAGGTCAAATGGAAATGATAATCTGATGACAATTCAGTTCACGGGACTGAACCATGGCCTCAAGCCCTCTACTGCAGAGCTCCACCTGCGGCCCCACGCCCATTTAAAAAAATGGAAAGTAGGGATGGAGGCGTAGGGCCGTGGCAAAGCACTCTGTCTACTGTGGGTGAGGTCCGAGGCTCATCCTCTGCACCAGACACACAAAGAACCATCAAGTGATTTTAGGAGGTACATGAAAGAGCAGAAAGAAAGCATTAAGGACACGCCCGAGGAAACTCCTGTTGATGGGGACTTCCTCTGCCAGCCACCAGGACTTGATATGAAGTTACAGGGTTCACTGCAGCAATCCCAGTAAAGACAAATAAAGCATCGGCGTGGGAGGCGGTACAGAGTCCATGAGGAGAAATGTACTGCAGATCGGGGCAGGGCGGGGGTCAACAGCTGCACTAGAATAATCCATCCTCCTGATGGAAAACAGTGAGGCAGACCTCACCTTACACAAAATAACTGCAGATGGAACTGAACCTGAGGTGAAAGTGAACTTAAACATGAAAGGGACAACTTCAAAACATTCAGAACACAGAGCATTCTTTCAGAGCCTGGCACCAGGAAGGAGAGTGGCTATTCTAGGAGAAGGGGAAGAACGAGCTGAGGGATGGACTGCAGGGAGCTTCAAAATTACTGGTTGTGCTCCAGCTTTTACACTATATAAAGATATGTAACATATTTAAATAATATCCAAATGCAGTACATAAATATATTTTTTGTAATTGTGCGGATTGAACTCAGGGCCACTCTACAACTGAGCTACACCCTCTTTTTTTTTTTTTTTTTTTTAGGGCTGAGGACCGAACTCGGTGCCTTGCGCATGCTAGGCAAGCGCTGTGCCACTGAGCTAAATCCCCAACCCCTCCTTTTCTTTTTTTAGTTATTTTGAGACAGGGTCTTGTTCAGCTGCTGAAGCTGAAGTTGAACTTGTGATCCTCATGTCTCAGCCTTCCAAGTCATTCGGATTGCAGGCGTGTGCCAAGGTGCCCAGCTGCAGCAGACACTCGGTGATAAAATGCACCAACATGCATTAGTGTTTACTTGTTATGAGTTAAAAAATCTTTTTTTTTGCACGGCCCTGGGGATGCTCTACCACTGAGCCACCTCCCTATCCTTTTTTATTCTTTAAAGAGAGGAGGCAGTCCTTCGTCTTTGTTCATAATTCATTTTTGTGGCAGAACATTGTTTTTTGATAGGGTAAAGAAATAATAAAGTAAGGGCTGGAGCGGTGGCTCAGCGGTTTTGGTGCTTGCCTGGCAAGTACGAAGACCCGGGTTCAAACCCCAGCACCATGTACACAACTAAGTGTTGGAGCAACTAAGACCAAGTGAAAAACTCAATAAAGTTGTTTCCCTCTTTCTCTGTCTCTCTCACTGTCCCTCTCTCTTTAAAAATAAATAAATAAATAAATAAAATTGATTCTCTTAAAAAAAGAAAAAGAAAAAAGAAATAATAAAGTAAGCTATGTCCTTCAGGTTTGAAAGGAAGTTCTTAAGTAGAATATTACAAACTGACCATTATGTAGGAAATTAGTATTTTTATATTTTGCTTGTGTGCGTTAAAATTTCTTTTCATTACAAAAATAAATAAATAAGGGCTGGAGCGGTGGCTCAGCGGTTTCGGCGCTTGCCTGGCAAGCACAAGGACCCGGGTTCAAACCCCAGCACCACGTACACAACTAAGTGTTGGAGCAACTAAGACCATGTGAAAAACTAATAAAATTGTTTCTCCCTTTCTCTGTCTCTCTTACTGTCCCTCTCTCTTAAAAAAAAAATAAATAAATAAAATAAATAAATAAATAAATAAAGAGAGGAGGCAGGGGGAATCAATTGAATTTATTTTTTCCATCTGGCCTTTGCTTCTCCAACACTTAGCTGTTGTGTATGTGGTGCTGCGGTTCAAACCCAGGTCCTCACACTTGCCAGGCAAGCGCTCCAACCCCTGACCCACTGCTCCAACCTCTTCCTTTTTATTTTGAGGCCATGGTGTGAGTAGCCCAAGCTAACAATCTTCCTTCCTAAGCCTCCCAAGTAACTGGGATTACAGGTATGTGCCACCATGCTACACAAGAAATTATAAATTAAAAAATGTTCTGGGTAGCATGATACACGCCTGTAATCCTAGCAACTTGGGAGACTAAGGCAGGAGGATCACAAGTTTGAGGGCAGTCTGGACAACTTAGAGAGGCCCTGTCTCAAAATAAAAAACTAAAAAGCACTGGAGATGTAGCTCAGTAATAAAGCACTCCTGGGTTTAATCTCCAGTATTGCAAAAATAAAATAAAATTTACATAAACACTTTATACATTCTTTTGTTCCAATGAACATATTTTACAACAATAAAAGCAGAAAAATGCAGGGTGTAGCTCAGTGCTTGTAGAGGGCTTGCGTTACACGCACGAGGCCCTGGGTTTGATCATTAGCACTGCAAAAATAAATAAATGCATACATACATATATACATACATTCATATTTAAAAGTTAGAAAAAGCAAAATAACGCTTACCTGTGTAGGTACTGGAGATTAGATACCTTTCCTGACTCTGCATCAAGGGTGTAATCTCTTTGTTTCTGCAGGAGTAAAAGGTTAAAAGTAAAACTCCTGTTTCTGTCCACATCTTTCAGTGGTGTAGTTCTCAAAATGCCCTGAACAGAGGCTGGAGCGGTTACCGTGCTTGCCTAGCATGAGCAAGGACACAGGTTCGAACCCCAGCAGCACATACACAAAGAAGTGTCAAAGCAACAAAAGCCACATGAAAAACTAAATAAAATTGATTCTCTCTTTCTCTCCCACTGTCCCTCTCTCTTTAAAGAAAAAGAAAAAAATAAAGACTCCATGGTTCCCTTTCAGGGCTTGTGGCACACACCCAAGGTGTCTAGAGCTTGCACTTTCTGACTGGCTGAATGTTGGCCCCCTAAGACGTCCACATCCTAACCTCCACAGTCTGTGAAGATGTCACCTCATATGGTAGAAAAGACTTTGCAGATGCAACTAAGTTAAGGGTTTCTGGATGACCCTGGATTATCCAGGTAAACCCAATCTACCATGGGATCCTAAGAAGGAGACTTCAGAAGGGTCAGAGTTGGAGAAAGTATAGGAACTGAAGCAGAGGGCAGAGGAGAAAAGATGCTGAGCTGCTGGACTCAGAGATGGAGGAAGGAATGGAGGTGGCCCCTAGGAGCCAGGAAATGCATGCTCTGGAATACTGGGAATGGATTGTCCCCAGATTCCCGTGTTGCTTCCAAGAGGAAAGTAGCCCTGTAAAGCCACTTCAGATTTTTGACCTCCTGAAATGTAAGATAATAAATCTGTGTTATTTTAAGCCACTGAGTTTGTGGTAATATTACCACAAATGCAGCTTTGTGTCGCCAAATACAATTCATTCTATGCAGTGGTTTAATTAAGAAAACAAAACAAAACAAAAAGCTGAAAACTATTTTTGAACACTATACATAACATACTGGGGCAAATGCAAAAGCGAAACAAGACTTGCTTTTAAGATGCTTATGATCGGGCTGGAGTGGTGGCTCAGCGGTTTCAGTGCTTGCTTGGCATGCCCGAGGACCCTGGTTCAAACCCCAGCACCATGTACACAACTAAGTGTTGGAGCAACTAAGGCCATGTGAAAAACTAAATAAAGTTCTTTCTCTCTTTCTGTGACTCTCTCACTGTCCCTCTCTCTTTAAAAAAAAAAAAAAAAAAAAAAAAAAAGATGCTTATGATCTTGAGGAAAACACAATGAAAAGTAAACGTAAAAGAATAAACAACATTGCTAAGGGAGTCTTGGACTTATTGTTTAATGGGTATGGAATTTCGGCTTTACAAGACAAAGAGTTCTCTAGATGCAGCAAGAGGTGACATGACTGTGATGGAAGCGCTGCAGGTGATGGTCGTGCAGCACTAGGAACACATTCAATACCACCAAGCTGTACACTTCAAAACAGGAGGGTAAAATTTGTGGCTGGGGATGCAGCTCGGTGGTACAGCACTGGCTTAACAAGCGTGAGGTCCCGGGTTCAGTCCCTGGAACCACTAGAAAAGATGTCAAATTTTGTTATGTGCATTTTACCACATTACAAAAACAATATCTATTTTTTAAAGAGTCAATACTTAGCTAAGCATGGTGGCTCCCACCCATCATCCCAGCTACTTGGGAGTCTGAGGCAGGGGGATTGCAAGTTCAAGACCAGCCTAGGCAAGCCAGTAAGATCCCATCTCAAATACAATAACAAGAGCAGGGGACATAGTTTAGTGCTTGCCCAGCATGTGTGAGATCCTGGGCTCAATTGCCAGTACCACAAACAAATTAAAAAAATAAGAAAAAGGGGCAGGGGATGTAGCTCAGTGGTAGACTCTACACTTAGCACAAAAAGGCCCTGGGCTCAATCCCTAGCACAGAATATATAAATAGATAAAATGATAAAAATAAAATAGTGCTTGATAAACTACCACAAGGAAATCACAGCTGCGATTATCAGATATTTAGAAAATGTAGAGTTGTTGTGGGCTAGGAGAGCACAGGCATGCTTCTCGTTGATGGCAAGCTATGATATGGACCTTGAAAATCAGCTGGGGGGCCGCCCCTGAGAGCCAGACAGCAGTCTTGAGTGGGTACACAAGGCCCAAGGAGCACAGGTGCAGGGGAAAATGAGAGCTCCTAGTTGTGTTTACCTTGGCTGTGAAATGTCACTTTAAAGCATCTTGTACATTACAAATCAGAAGAATAAGAAGGCAGGGGCTGGAGTGGTGGCTCAGCATTTGGGGTGATTGCCTGGCATAGCTAAGGCAATCCCAGCACTACATACACAACGAAGTGTCAGGGAGGCAAAGGGCCAATGAAAAAAATAAATAAAATTGATTTTCTTTCTCTGTCTCACTGTCCCTCCCCCCAAAAATAAGGTATATAATTTATGAATAAACATCAGAAGTATATGCTCAATTTTACTTATGGGGCACATTACCACAAAAGTTTGGAGACAAATGGGGGAAAAAATCACTGAGCTTTTTTGTAATTGGACAGTGAGATGGGCTTTAGAAAGATTCAAGCAATTAAGAGATAGTGGTTAGGCATACAACAAAAGGCTATAATTAAAAGCTGGGTATGGTGGAGCTTTCCAGTAATCCCAGCTACTCAGGAGGCTGAGGCAGGAGGATCACAAGACCAGCCTCAAAACTCTGTGAGGTCCTCAGCAGTTCAGCAAGACCTTGTCTCAAAATAAAAAAAGTAAAATGGCTGGAGATGTAGATCAATGGTAGAGTGCTCATTTATCTTACTTAAGCCCAGGGTTCAACTCCCAGTACTGCAAGACCAAAGCAAAACAGGAGGGAGCAACAATAGTTAAGAGTCGTCAAAAAGGAAGAGCAAGCAGGGTTTGGTGACAGGGAAGAAAGAGACAAAATGGCTCTGAGGTTTCCAACCTAGACATCTGAATGGATCACAGTGATATCACTGGAAGAAGGCGGCAGAGAGAAGTGTCTGGAGGTGAGTCTAGCATCACAGGATGCAACCAGCAGGAGCAGGGTAAGGAGAAATATTTCTCAGCCGGATGGAGTTTAGAGGCCCTTGCTGTTTGTCAGCTGACTATCTTGCCTAGAAAACCCCAGTGGCTGAGGCAGTGTGCACTGACACCTCTGGGAACCCCCTCCCCCACCTGCTGCCCTGCCAGGGACAGACAGACTGCAAGGAGCCCAGCGGCAGGTCAGCAGACAGTCCTACCTGATCCGGCTTGAGCTCTTCCCGCACGGCCTGGATGGCGTCCCGACACTCGCTGAGCATGGACTCAAACAGCCGCTCCTTGGTTCCTTCGCTTTCAGCCTGAATGAAGGCAGAGAGGAGTGGGAGACTGCTCTGAGTGAACCTCAGTACTCCCCAGGAAGATGGCAGCACAGTGCTCTGACCCTGCGCCACACACCTACCCAACACAGCTCCTGCTAACTGTCCCTCATTTCCCAGAGGTTTCCCCCCAGCATCGGTCACTATGCACACAGAAACAGGAATCCTGCTTCCAAAGTGAAAGCACTGGATCTGCCAGGCAGCTGGTGCTGCGCATTTCCTCAGCCACAGAACTTTCCCCCCTTCCTCCAGATCTTGCTCAGGACCAGCACCCAGGACCTCTACGGGAGCCTTATGAACTACTCACACTGAAGCACAGCACGAGAGAACTCTCCTCCCAGAAAAACCTGCAAGCGCTATCGCATAACAGAACTACCCTCTACAAAAGGAGGCCAAGGTGCAAATTCTGAATTTCTTTTAGGTTCAAGCAAGTGATAAACATTACTCAACGATACCCAAACAAAAACATTTCTCCTAAATATCACACTGAGTTCTGTTTCCCACAGACATCCTGTACTCTGATATTGCACAGGGCCTACCCTGAAAACTTCTTAGGCGGACAAGGTTGACAAGAATGAGATGACAGGGGCTGGAGTGGTGGCTCAGGGGCTGGAGTGGTGGCTCAGCGGTTAGAGTGCTTGCCTGGCATGTGCAAGGACCCAGGTTCAAATCCCAGCACCAGATATACAACTAAGGGTCAGAGAAACAAAGGCCAGATGAATAAATAAATAAAACTGATTTTTTCTCTCCCTCTTTAAAAAAAGAAGGAGATGACAGTTTTGAACAAGTACTGGGTGTCACCGTCTGCTACACAGCTGGGAGAAGTGAAAAAGTGATTCACTAACTGAACCCCTGCCAAACCACATTATTATCCTAAAGAATCTGACTGTGCAGGTGGGAACAGACAACAGGCAGAAAGGAGTTGAACTTGCGTTACTGGCAGACCTGCTGTGAAATCAAAACATCAACATTCCAGTATCATATCTGACTTTCCACAGAAACTAACATCCAAGCTGAAAAAATGTCTTAACACTTAACTGACCTCTAATGAGGCACAAAAGAAAGTACTGCCCACTCCTTTTAGGGATGGCTGGAAGGAGCTTAAAGAACACGCTGTTTTCTTCTCGTAAGAACTCTTATGGTTTTCCTAGTTCCCAGTGTGAAAAGCTTCCCCTGTAAATTACCCAATCTCAATCAAACACTTAGGGCTTACTTGGGCTTCTGCTCGCCACTAACAGGAACAAATCAGAGGCACAGGCCTGGAACTCTAAGGCAAACAGGGGTCTCTCAGCTCACTGCAACACCAGGGCAGCTCTGTGTGACAGGACTCTATCTGCACTGTCCAAGGCAGTGGGCCACATGTGGCTACTGAGCATTCAAGATTTTTATTAGTTTAAATGGAACCTTAAATAGATGCTGGGCATCCCCAGCACCACGTATGTAACAAAGTGTCAAAGCAACGAAAGTCACATGAAAACCTAAATAGACTTGATTTTCTCACTGTCCCTTTCTCTTTAAAAAAAAATTGGGCAGGAGGATCGCAAGTTCTACGCCAGTCTTACCAACTTAGCAAGACCCTGCTTCAAATTCAAAAATAACATAAAATAAAAAGGTCTGGGGAATGAGTGATAAAAGCGCCACTGGGTTCCATCCCCAGTGTAAATAAATAAAGAAGCAAGTGGAACTAGCCACATAGGCTGAGAGGCTACTGTACTGGATGGTACAGCTCCAGAGAAAAAGCTTCACACAACACTGCTAACACCTCGAATAAAAGATTCTTCATAATCTTTTAAGTAAACTTGCTGCAATGGCGCAACTGTGTAGTACTTCATAAATATGTGAA
Organism: Aplodontia rufa; assembly: GCA_004027875.1. Classification (NCBI taxonomy): domain Eukaryota; kingdom Metazoa; phylum Chordata; class Mammalia; order Rodentia; family Aplodontiidae; genus Aplodontia; species Aplodontia rufa. Next base: position 87,564 of record PVKS010005059.1, read on the forward strand.
TACCCTGAGCACCACAATCCAAACAGCAACCACACAAGACCCAGAGCCACATCATCAGCAGAAAGGATGAACCTCAGCACCAGGTGGAGTACCATGCAATCCAACAAACAGTGACAATGCAACAAACATTGACCATGCAATCCAACAAACAGTGACACTCGTTTGCAGATGGGTAGGGACCAGCAGTTCAGGTAATGGGTGCACAGGGAAGAAAAGAACAAATTTCGTTTTACCAGCTACACAAGATCTGTCTCCTATCCTGCTGGTAAGAAAGGTTCACGCTTCAAGATGAAAGCTGGGTGTAGGGGCTGAGCTGTGGAATGGCAGTTACAGCGCTTGCCTGGCATGCATATGTATGCAGGTTTGAACCCCAGCACCATGTACACAAGGAAAGCCACATGAAAAACTAAATAAAAATTCTTTCTCACTGTCCGTCTCTCTTACAAAAAAAAAAAAAAAAAAATGCTGGGTACAGTGGCACATGCCTGTAAACTCAGCAACTCAGAAGGCTAAAGTAGAAGGATC
>PVKS010005060.1:0-17305 GCA_004027875.1 Aplodontia rufa
AAAATTAAAAAAACAAAAAACAGAAAAAAACAAACTCATGTCTTTGCACATGCCAGGCAAGTGCTATAACCAGCCCCCACACTAGGTTTTGAGCAGACACTTCTCCCAGGTCCCTTGCCATGTAATTCCCTTTGTAGGGCAAATAACAAGATAAGTAACTGGGTTCCCCTAGAGTAAGCTAGTAAGAGAGCAGGTGATGCCAAGCAAAGGTGAGCCCATTCTTTGTAAACTAATTTCTAAAGTGACATTCCACCACTTTTGTCTATTTTGTTCCTGAAAAGTTGGTCATTACAGGGGACACGGTCACAGCTTAGTGGCAGAGAACTTACCTAGAATGTGTGAATCCCTGGGTTCAATTTCCAGAACTACACACATACACACACACACACACACACACACACACACACACACAAGAAAAAAAAAAAGGCTGGGGATATGGTGATATAGCACTTGCAAGAGAGGTCTAATCCCAAGCACTGGAAAAAATTAAGTCCTTAGGATAGGATTGCATGGGTATGAACACCAAAAGATGGAGATCACCAGAGGCCATTTGGAAGCACTGAGGAAACATCTAAATTTCAGGAAGTCCAAAAATGTATATATTCCCGCTCAAACTTAGTGCTTCATATTCTCTAAGAAAACACCACCACCATTTACTTCGTGGTCAAACCCAGAAATAAACATAAGCACCATCTTTGACTCTTACCTTACCAATACTCCTTTCTTTCTTTTTTTTAATTAAAGGGAAAGGCAGAGTGAGAGAGAGAAAATCAATTTTAATGAATTTTTTTTAATGTGGCTTTTCACTTTCGTTGTTCCGACATTTCATTATGTACATAGTGCTATGGTTTGAATCTGTGTCCGTGTGCATGCCAGGCAAGCACTGCAACTGCTGAGCCACGACTCCAGCACCTCCGATACTTCTTTCTACACCCACTCAGCCCCCACCAGCTGAACACCATCCAAAAACTTATCATGGTCCTAATAATACTGCTAACATCTCTCTGGAATTTGCTTTATTTCCATTTCTGCCTCAACCCTAACAAAAATGGGTAACACCTTTCATTTACATGATCTCCACTGACTCCTATTTTCCCTGAAATCATGACTCATGATTTCATCCAATCTACCGAACCCAATGTAGTCTGAGATATCTTTGGAAAATGAAATGATAGAGGAGAGAGGTTGTACACACAAACAGTAAAAAGGAAACCTCAATGTGCCATTCTTGTATTTAAAATGTGTACAAGTAGGAACCATTTCTCACTAAGCAAATCAAGACAGGTAAGAGACTTGGATAAAAGGATCTATGAATTGTTATATCTGTTCTTTGCATATTGTCCGTTCTCTTAAATTACAGGCCTTCTATAGATATAAACATGGGTCACCAGCAACCTTGAACGCACATCCCAACAGCTTTCCCAGAGAATAACAGTTACCACTATCTCTACTGGGGATACCTCTCTCTAGTCAGAAAACACCTGAGGGTGAACTTACAGCAGTGAGTCACATGCTCATGACTGTGGCCATGAGGATAGACACCATGAATGACTCTGCTTGGCTTATATGAATACCTATAATGTTAGATAAGTGCACTCTGTTACTTGATGGTCAGAATATCAAAAATCTAGAAAGTTACAATAATAATATCAAACCCTTTTAGGTCTCTTATCCCCCAGGATCAAGTATATTCTACTAAAACAGTTCAAAGGTTTTCATGATTTCTAGCTTCTTGTTTTCATATTTTTCCATTGCTTCACAATCTTAAGTGTCCCCCAGCTCATAGAACATAGCTGTCTTTTGCTACTTGTCCTCCCGCATGCTATTTCCTTTGTCTAAAATATTCTTCACTCTTTCCCTTTCCATTTAATTACCTTTCATCTTCAGGTGGCTGCTTAAATATCACTTTCTCAGTAGGGCTTCCTTTATACCTAGAATCTCCTTAATTATATTCAATAATTATTCAAAATTATATTCTTCATTGTTGTATTTATTTAGGCCTGTAAGAACTATCTTCTTAGTCATCTAACCTTCCTACTAGATGAAATCATGGGGCCCACCACCCAGTTTAGCATATGAGTATTCAAGGAAAATGTCTTGAAGTAATAAAGGAGTGTGCTGGAAGAAACAGAGACAAAACTGAAGGAAAAAGAGATAAAACAGTAGCAAATAATAATGGCTTCAATTTTTAAGTACTTTCTGTGAACCAGACAGTATGCTAGATGCTTATCATGTATTACCTCAACTCTCACATAACCCTATGTAACAGGTATTTATTCTGATACCTATTTCCCTACTAAAGACACTGAACCTCAGAGAAGTTGTCTTAAGTGACACATATCTATTTCCATATACATGTGTTTATTAATATGCAAATATTTACTGAGCATACTGAATGATATAATGCAAAGAGCAGAAGGTTTTTCTAGAAAAATGTATGAAAATGGATGGACTCCACATCTTCAACAAACTATGAAAGCTTCCAAATCATAGTTCCCACAAATGTAAAAAGAGGGTTAATTTAAGGGGGTGCCTAAGAAGCTGGGCTTGGTGGCACATGCCTGTAATCCCAGCTGCTCACAAGGGTGAGGCAGGAGGGTGACAAGTTCAAGGTCAGCCTAAGCATTTAGTAAGATCCTGTTTTGAAAATAAAAAATAAGACGTAGCTCAGTGGTAGAGTACCCCTGGGTTCAATCCCCAGTGCTAGAGGAAAAAAAGAGAGAGATGGATAAGGCTTATGGAAAACTTTGATGGCAGGACTGTGGAGCTGAGATTCATAAAAGTAAGAAATATGGAGCCAATAAGAGTCTGGGGTCAGGGAAAGGGCAGACTGAGGAATGATAATAAATCTTATCTTTTTTTTTCCATGGGCATACTGTGATTCCCTTTTTTGCCTAAGAAGAAAGGTACTACCTCTCTAAAATGTTATTCAAACATATTTTGCATAGAAAAGGAAGCTAAAGCAAAAAGAAAACAGCCTTCTCATTTACTTCATGCTGTCAGATAATCATCAAGACAGGAAAACACAAGCCCTCTAAGTATGGCCCATACAACTTTTATATTACTAAGTAATATCACATCTACACACGGGCCAAAGCTGGTCAACCCTGGTTTATTTGTATTTCATCATATCAACTGTTGTTTATGGGTATACTAATTTAGAACCTTTTTTAATAAACAAGTGCCAGTATAATCTCTACCCTATATAAAAGGTCATAGCACCCTCAAGGAAATACCATGAGTAACTCTACAAAGATACAAATTATAATTTCAGAATCCTGAGATGAAAAAAGTCTCATCCTTCCAATGTATCTTTAAAAATGCCCACTACAGGTATTTTTATATCCTTACCCTTTTACAGCTTATTACAAAGGAACTATCAATCAGTTCTATGGCATTCTTAAAACATTTTAAATGAGCCAATGTGGTTTCTTATTACACCCCAGTCTTCTCCCATTATGTCCTTTATTTTAGGCTCTAAAACTTGGGTATTATTTTCTAACCATATGCTACATGCCATACTGGGGATTATATAACTTTTTGTTTTTATCAAAATGGTACCCTTTTGGTTTAAGCTACAGCAGGCTTTTCTTAAATTTACAATTCTAAAAAAATTACTTATAAAATGGAAGCTAAACTAATGGGCCCAATTAAATAGAGAAATACTTAAAAAAACCATTCTTCTTTCTAGCATATTATTTTTGCCATTTCATATTTGATAGATTTATAATGAAAGTGAATTATTTCCTTCCATTATCAAGCTGGTAGAAAAAATAAGAGAAAATAAAGACACTTGTAGACTCAGAAATAATGTGTATTCTCATAACTACTGTCTCAATTTCCAAAACCTACAATAAAAATGGTCAGGAAATCTGAGAGATTTTTTAAAGATCACATCCTTTTGAATTCATAGGCTAGGGCTTGGAAGTTTGGGAGTAATTGGGCTCTTTGGTCGCTGGGGCCCTTTTGTCCTTTTTAATTTTTATAAATCACTAAGATTATTGAATGTAGTTGAAATTTGGTGGCAGTATTACAGCTACCCTGAGTAGTAAAATGTTTTTCAGTAATGTAGATAAGTCTAACATAAGGTATGTTCTGATAAAACTTCCATTATTACTTAAGAACAACAACAAAGGCGGCAGAAAGTGGAGATTATTGGGGTTTTGAGTCTCTAAAAGGCCGCCAAATATTGGGATGGAAATTTTTGAGACAACTCTTTTTTGTGGATATATTCGGACTAGCATTTTTATCTGCATTTTCGCTAATCAGAGTTTAATATGTAAATTTGGACCATATTTCAGGGGCAATTTTTTTTTTTTTTTGGTGGAGGAGAGGGTCCTGGAGTTTGAACCCAATGAGATTCTTTACCACTGAGGAACATTCCCAGCCCTTTTTGTTTTGAGATAGGGTCTTATCAAATTGCTGAGGCTGGCCTCCAACTTGCGATCCTCGTGCAGCAGGCTCCCAAGTCACTGTGAGTACACGCTTGAGCCACGATGCCTGCTCCAAATTTTTATTTTTATCATAATGATTATAACTAGTCTTTGGTCTATACCTATCCTTAAATAGAAATTCATGAACTCTACCAAATTTTACCCCGCCACTTCCGCCCAAATCTCAGAAGTAGCATCTACTGCAATAAAAAGGACCAAGCACTTTTCACAAATGCATGACTCTCGCCCAAACCAGAGTAGAAAACTGGGGCAGGGACAGGAGGCCCGAGGCGCTACGTGAAGGACGGGAAATCGCAGCTCACCGCAGTGGAACCTTTCTTCACCGCCTCCTGGGCATATTCCACTTGGAAAAGGTGTCCGTCTGGGGAGAAGACGGTGATTGCTCGGTCGTACCGTGACGCCATTGCACAGGACGACTAAGCTTCCCGTGGAGCCGAAGACGCTACGGGAGCCGAAGCGGGCTGGGAACCGCCGGCGCCACCACGTGCTGGTACCCGGAAGTACTCCCGCACGCGCCTCGAGCAGCCTCCCAGAAGTCCTAGCGCCCACACCCTCCGCTGCTTCCCATAGGTCTTCGCGCCGCCACTGCTTCCCATAAGTCTTCGCGCCGCCACTGCTTCCCATAAATCTTTGCGCCGCCGGCGTGTGGACCCTCACGTCCTGCCTGCCTCCAATCTCCCAGTTTACCACGACAGTGTTAACGTAGAGGTGGTGTCCGGTCACTTATTTGTTAAATGAAAGCAAGATTAAGGGCTTGAAGATAAGGTTTTCAAAGGTCAGATAGTTTTGCATGCACTTATTTAACAGAATGGTAAGTACAATTCAACCTCTTCCCTTTGGTTTCAATTTCTCATGTACACCCCGCACCCTCAACCGGTTTTCTTTCTCTGGTTATTTTTTGTCACTTGAACCAAAGGAAGGAAATGATAATTTTCGAACTACTGTTGGTTGTTTCAGTTTTTCTGCCTTGTGAGCCAAATAGATCTTGTGAGCAAGTGGTCCACCAAGGAAAGCAAAACATCCATCAAACTAATGCTAATGATAGGAGTTAAAATAATACTGTTTTAATGGAAGAAATTTTTAAAAAATCTAAAGATGTGACTTGAAAGATTTCTGGAAGTTTAGTTGTAAACAGAAACTCTGTATTGCATGGTAAAATATTATTACTTCGGAAACAACTCTGTCTTCATCAATAACATGAAATTATTAAAAAATTTTAAGCAAAGTGATCCAAGGTTAGAATGTTAAATATAGCATAATAAAAATGATGCCAGGTAAGATTTAATAACCAGGTAAATTGAGCTGTCATTATTTCCCCAGTATTGTTTTCTGAAGTGCAGGATCTTAAAAGTTGGTGAAATAACTTTAATTTAAGAAGAAAATATCCAGGTGTGGTAGTGAATGCCTGTAATGCCAGCAACTTGGGAGGCTGAGGCAGGAGGATCTCAAGTTCAATACCAGCCTCAGCAATTTGGCAAGGGTCTAAGCAACTTAGCAAGATCTTCTTTTGCACAACAGGGTCTGGGGAGGTGGCTCAGTGGTTAAGTGTTCCTGGATTCAATCCCTGGTACCAAAAAAAAATCCCTTTCTCATCCCATTTCTTTTTATTTATGTGTGTGTGTGTGTGTGTGTGTGTGAGTGAGAGAGAGAGAGAGAGAGAGAGAGAGAGAGTGATTGAGCCCAGGGGTGCTGTACCGCTGTCACTTCACCACCCCTTTTCATATTTTATTTTGAGAGAGGGTCTTTCTAAGTTACTAAGGTTGGCTTTGAACTTGGAATCCTCCTGCCTCAGCCTCCAGAGTCACTGCGATTTTTTTTAAGTTGGAGAATAAGGGATTTCATTTTGGGGAGTGGGTCAACATCCAGTCTCAGAGCTTCCAGAATTGCTTCATGATAGCAGCAACCTTGATCACCTTGAGCACACTGAGTGCATGGTCTTGTTCAAGGCCCTGCACTTGAATAATGTGATGATGTCACCAATCTGGGCATTCTTGAAGCAGGGAGAGAGGTGTAAAGATGTTCTTGTGGAGCTTTTCCCAATGATTATACTTGCAGATAGTGAGATTGTCCCAGAGGATAATAGTGGTCCTCTGCATCTTCATCTTGATCACCACACCCAGATAGGATCCTCCTTTGGATGGAAATGTTACCAGTGAAGGGGCACTTCTTATTATTGTAAGTGCCCTTAGTGGCCTCTGTGGGTTTCCCAAAGCCCAGGCCAATATTCTTGTTGTATTGAGAGGCTTCTCCTTGCCAGTTTCTCCAAACAAGATCTTCTTGTTTTGAAAGATGGTCGGCTGCTTTCTATAGGCATACTGAGGGTATGCCTATAGATATCCATTATCTTCTAGCTACCTGAAGAAAAAGAGTCTCCCCCCTTTTTTTAGTGTGCAAAACTCTTAAAAGTTTGGTTCTACTGAGAAAAACAATAATTCTTAAATTTATTCTATGGTTACAACATTATGATAAGCCATCATTTGCTGGAAGATGTTTTTTGAGAAGTGTTTCATTATTGTTATTAAATAGTCCTTTATTTATTTTATCTTTAAATAATAGAAAAATAGTAGAGGAAGGTCTCCTGTACTCGTCACCTAGCTTGGTCCAATGAGAATCCCTTACATACATTTAGTACAGTAATGAAACCCGGAGACCGACATTAGTACAACCCATAGAAGCTTTTCCGTCTTCAGCAATTTTACATGCACTCCTGTGTGTGTTTCTGTGTAATTTATCAGGTGTGTGTAGATTAGTTGAACCAATGTCACTGTCAAAATACAGAACTGTTCCATAAACACAAAGATCCTTTGTGCTAACCACTTAGAAAATATACTATATTGCTCTACCTCCACCACCCTACAACCACTAATCTGTTCTCCTCTATAATTTTTCATTTCAAAAAAGTATACAAATGGAATTATACATTATGTAAATGTTTGTAACTTCATATTTTAAAAAATCATAAACTCACAAGAAGTTAAGGACACAGTACTGATTGGTCTTTGTAACATTCATTTGGTAGTACTTTGTACCCTTCCCAGTTGATGACATCTTATGTGCTTGTAGTATAATATAAAAACCAGAAAACTGACATTTGTATAGAAGATTTTTATAGCTTTGATAGTATTTTATTTATGTTTCAAAATATTATAGTTTACATCTTAGAAATATTGACAAGGATTAATTCACACATTCAGGCTTCACATTGAAACTATAATAGTTTGTGTCTTTGGGTAGGTAAATTTCATTTCACTAAAACTCAGTTTCCTTACTGTAAAATGGGAATAATACCTAAAATAAATGAAATAATTCATTAATGCCCCCAGGACTACTTGATACAGAGTAAGCACTTATAAAATCTCAGCTATTGTTATTTATCATTGAATTAACTAAAAAGTTGATTACTCTGTAGAAGAGAAATTTGGAAGTGTAAAGCTATAGCATGATATAGTATAGATATAGTATAGTATATCTATACTTTTAAAGAATGTATATGTATACAAGTATGTGTTCCTAAATATATAAGGAAAAGAAAAGGACATACACCAAGTTGACGAAAGTGGTTTTCTTTGCAGGAGGCCACAGATTAGAAAGAGAGTAGAAAGACATGAAAGACATGGTAAACAGAGACAAGTTACCATTTTAAACTAATTATGCATATCTGTATAACTTTATTTTATTTTTCACAACACGCATCATTTAGGATAACAAAAACAAGAATCAGAAACAGTTTAATGCCTAGAGATTTCCAACAATAGTAGTCTTGATGATTGGGCCAAATGTTCCATGGTGAACAACTAGAAATACAGGACAAAATATGTTTTAAAATCTATACACTGCCAGGTGTGTTTGCATATGCCTGTAATCCCAGCAGCTTGGGAGGCTGAGGCAGGAAGGTCATAAGTTCAAAGCCAGCCTTAGCAATTTAGCAAGGCAGCCTTAGCAACTTAGCAAGGCCCTAAGCAACTTAGTGCGATCCTGTCTCAAAGTAAAAAATAAAAAGGGATGGGGGTGTGGCTCAGTGGTTAAGTGCCCCTGGGTTTAATCCCCTGTACAAAAAAAAAAAAAAAAAAAAAAAAACTATATGCTGTCCCTGAAAAGATAACAAGGATTGAGGATTTGTGGTGCTTCTATTCAAAGAAGGAGGAAAACCCAGAGGTATAAGCCTAGCTTTTTCCTTTGAGGTTTTTGTGTATTCCTGATTCCTAGTTGAAAAGTTAAATCAGACTTTCTTTTTCTTTTTCTTTCTTTCTTTTTTTTTTTTTTTGTATCTAGTATTGAAGTTGCTGAGGGCCTCACTAAATTGCTAAGGCTGACTTTGAATTTGCAATCCTCCTGCCTCAGCCTCCCAAACTGCTGGGATTATAGGTACGCAGATCTTTGATAGACGAAAATTGGAGATCAAAGTATAATAAGGTGTTACGTCAAACACTAAGCTTTTTTTGTTGGAACCCATAATGCCACAACCTAAAAGTACAGGTGAAGTCAAAATAGCCCTATTTTACATTCCACTGTGTTTACTACAGAGACCAAACTCTGCTCACATACCTTGTTCTGCTTCCTCTGCAACCATGTCTGACAAACCTTGTATGACTAAGATTGAGAAATTTGATGTCAAAATTAAATAACCCAAAAACATAAAATAATATCCTTCAAAAGAAATGCATGGGGCTGGAGCTGTGGCTCAGCAGTAGATAGAACACTTGCTTAGCATGTGTGAGGACCCAGGTTCAAACCCACAGCACCACATACACAATTAAGTGCTGATAAAACAAAAACTAGGTAAAAAATAAATAAAATTGTTTTTCTCTTTTTCTCTCTCTCTCTCACTCTAAAAAAAAGAAGAAAAGAGAAATGATTGAATAGGAGAAGCAACCAGGCAAATTGTAATGAGGTCTATGCTGCCAATATGCCCTGTATACACACTGCCTTCTTATTTTACTTCTTTCAGCTGTTTAACTTCGTAAGATGTGAAGAGGTTGGGTCAGTTCTAAATGACTGTGCTGCCCTTTTTCACATCAACCAGTCTAGAACTATTGACAACAAAGGCCATGCCTGCCCTTCCCACATGCCTGTCTAGCTGGCAGGGATATGAAAGAACTTAATGTTGGTGTAGTAAGAAACGGGGTGGAATGATACTAAAATCCAGAATAAAAACCAGACAGGTTCAAAGTTTCCTGAGGGCAGTAAAATGCAATTTTATCAGAATTCTTTGGGTTTTTTTTTTTGTTCAAAGGTTTTTATTATTGAGTGTACAGTTTTAAAATACTCAAAGTTTTTTTTTTTTAAAAAAAGAGAGGGACAGTGAGAGAGAATCAGTTTTATTTAGTTTTTCATGTTGCTTTCGTTGCTCTAACACTTTGTTGTGTACGTGGTGCTGGGGTTCAAACCTGCGTTCTTGCGCATGCCAGGTAAGCACCATAACCACTGAGCCACTGCTCCACCCCAATACTCAAAATTTTAAAGGCTAAAAACATCTCATTTCTCACACAGACTAATAACAAAGCTTTAAATTCATCTCAATCCCTGATTGGAGTAAATAGTGGTTATCACAAGCTATAGTCCATAGAGCTTTGAAGCAATGCAAAGAACTTTCAAGGGTTTCACAATTATAGTAATAATACTAAGACAATATTTAAGTTTTTTTATTACATCGATATTTGAAATGACAGTGCAAAAGCAAAGGTGGGTGAAACTACTCCAACCTTAGCATCAATAAAGGCAAGTAGCACCAACCACTCCCTAGTACACTGTGTATTCTTTACCCCTAAACACTCATAGGGGAAAAAATAGCCAATTTCACTTTAGAATGTCATTTGATAAGCAGTAAATTATTATTTTGTTTTGACTCTTGAATACTTATCTTCTTAGAATACTTATCTCAGAATGACAGAGTATACATAAAGCACTTCTATTGCCTTCAAAGTAAGATGGTTAGCTTGAAAAAAAAGCACCTGTGAAAATCTTTGAGTTGCTGGCTGCATCAGCCCCCTTTCTCATGGAACACCTTTTATATTTGAAAGAATGACTGATGAACTGTGGTTATTTAGAGTTACATATTTAGACAGAGATTTAAAGATGAACAAAGTGAGCCCTATCTCTTCAAGAAAAACAGGACATAAAAGATCTTACCTGTTTTCAACATGAAAATTCAAGTTTTCAAGCAAAAACTGTGATTTTTTGAAGACTTTTATTCATCATCACAAACTTAATAATTTCCGAATGATTAATGACTACTGATAAGATTGATGATATAACAATGTACTATATTTGCAAGATGTGCATAACTTTTTGAGCAAGAATTTTCCAGAACCTAAAGCATGATACACAATTATGCAAAAGTAAAGGCAATATTCAAAAGAAACTTTTTTCCCCCAGTGGTGGAGATCAAACCCAGGGCCTTAGCACATGCTAGGCAAGCACTGTACCACTGAGCTACATCCTCAACCCTTAGAAGTGATGTTCAAATAGACCAATAGATTTTAATGTAAGAGTATTAAAAAGTTCATTATAGAATTTTAGATCACATATTTTAATTAATCTTTAGGAAACTAAATCATTGACTACTTGCTTTGAAGTGATCTAAAACACTATTTAAATAATTGTCTTCTCTTTTCTAATACATAACTTTGTGTTTAGATATGCCCCCTATATTTTCAACCAAAATAACATAGCAATTTAAATACAGAAGCAGATATTAGAGTAAAGCTATATTTTATTGATTTTGAGGAGACTTGCAGGCTGGGGTTGTAGCTAGTAGTTAGTGAGCTTGCCTGGAATATGCAAGGTCCTGGGTTGGTCCCCAACATACACATTAACACACATGCATGCACATGTAGATTGTGGGGGAAGAGTGGTATATAGGGAAGACAGAAGAGACTTTCAATGTCACTCTTCTCACTCATTTTTATTATTTGGAAAATGTAATTATCACTTCAGAAATATGTTAACTGTGTGGATGTGTCATGAGTTATTATTTTTAATTAACTAATAAAAACAAAGCAACTTTTAGTTTCTGACGATAAATATTGATAGATATAACCCAGATTTAGAAAACACTCTGAGGTCTTCCATAATTTTCAAGAGGGCAAAGTTTTAGAAGCATTTCTAGTATGCTTAGTGAGTACCTGCCTACCAGAAGCAAAAGTAAATATCATGTAAAGCTGCAAATAATTGTTGCATTGTTGCATTTTTCATATGCAGTATTCTGTGCGCAATCAAAAATAACCATGTATAATTAGTGAAAAGGTGGACCAAGCAAGAAAATAAAACAATAGGCAATAGAAACAGGTTATAAAGTATGTAAGATCCAGATTATGAAATTATCAGATGTTTATACACACATACATATGTATATATATTTTTAGCTTTTTAATTTTATTGAGAAGTTGAGTTGTTGTACAATCATAAGTGCAAATGTAGTAACAATATGATATGCCCCTTATCCTATTCCAGAATCACCCCTATATCTCCATACCTCAGTCTCTTGACTCTTATACATTTCCCCTTATAACAAATATAAATGTCTTCATATATATATGCATACGTATATGAGTGTGCATTTTCCAGAATTAAATGATTGCACGAGTATTATTTGGCTTCTCAGGGAGCTATGCTATTGATTCCACCCCAGATCACTCCTTATCATTCCTCCCTCCTCTTTCCTCCCCTCTACATATCTATTGTTCCCCTAGATTATGTGTTGCTTCAACTTTGGTGAGTCTGGTACATGAGCTTGGCCTTTCACGCAAGTCTGGGTTTTGTTCTAGCCTCCACAAATGAGGGAAATCATCTGACCTTTGAGTCTCTGGGTTTGCCTAATTTCACTCAGTATAATTTCTTACATTGCCATCCTTTTTTTGTCTTTAAGAGAGAGTGAAAGAATCAATTTCATTTAGTTTTTCATGAGGCTTTGGTTGCTCTGACTCTTCATTGTGTACCTTCCAATCTGCATCCTCGTGCATGCCGGCCAAGTGCTGTAACCTCTGAGCCACCGATCCAGCCCCTATTGTCATCCTTTTACATTCAAATGCCATAATATCATTCTTTCTAATAGCTGAGTAGAACTCCATTGTATATATATATATATACCAGAGCTTTTGGATCCATTCATCCAATGATGGTGACCTGGGTTGATTCCATAATTTAGCTATTATAAATTGAGCTGCTATGAACATTGATTTTGCTATGTCACTGTAAAGTTCTGATTCTAGTTCTTCTGGGGAAATACCCAGAAGAGGGATAGCTGGGTCTTATGGTGAATCCATCCCTAATTATATGAGGAGTCTCTACATTGCTTTCCAGAGTGGCTGTACCAGTCTGCAGTTCCTCCAACAGTGTGCTAGTGTTCCTATCTCTGTACAACCCTTCCAGCATCTGTTATTGTTTATATTCTCCATCTTTGACCAATCTGACTGGAGTGAGGTGAAATCTTTGATTTGCATTTCTCTGATTACTAATTATTTAGAATACCTCATGTACTCATTGGCTTGCTTGAATTCCTCTATTGAGAAGTTTCTGTTTAGCCCTCTGGCCCATTTATTAATTAGATTGTGTTTATTGTAAGGTTGGGACCCCTTGTCAGGTTTCTCCCAAATAAATCTTCATTACTGTCGAGCTGCTACTCTCCTATTTCCTTCATTTGCTTTTTTCCATACATTTTTAATATTAAACTTTTTGAGTTCTTTGTAAATTTTAGATAATAGTCCCCTGTCAGAGGAATCACAGGCCATGATTATCTCCCATTCTGTAGGTTCTCTCTTCACAATTTTGACCAATTCCTTGGCTGAGCAAAAGCCCTTTAGTTTAATGGCCTCCCATTCTCTGTTTCTTGACTTTAATTCTGTCATTTTAGGAGTCTTGTTGAGAAAGTCATTGCCTACTCCCATATGCTGGAGAGTTGCTCCTAATTTTTCTTTTAGCAGTTGTATGGTAGCTGCTTTAATTCCTAGTTCCTTGATCCATTTTGATTGGATTTTTGTGCAAAGTGAGAGATAAGGATCTAATTTCAACTTTCTGCAAGTGGCTGTCCAGTTTGTCAAGCACCATTTATTGAATAGGCTGTCATTCCTCCATGTTATATTTTGACCCCCTTTGTCAAACATCAGATGTTTAAAGATTTGTGGATTTATCTCAGAGTCTTCTGTTCTGTTCCATAGGACTTCATGCCTATTTTGATACCAATACCATGCTGTTTTTTTTTTACTACAGCTCTATAGTATAATTTTAGATCTGGTATTATGAAACTTCCTCTTTAGTCTTTCTTGCTCAGTAATGTTTTGGCTCTTCTGGTTTTCTTATTATTCCAAATGAATCTGAGAATTGCTTTTGCTATATCTGTAAAGAATGCTTTGGTATCTTGAAAGGGATTGCATTGAATCTGTATATCACTTTTGGCAGAATGGCCATTTTAATTATATTAATTCTGCCTAACCAAGAATATGGAACATCTTTCCATCTCCTCAGGTCTTCTTCAATTTCTTTCTTCATAGTTCCATATTTTTTTTAAAGACAGAAGGACAGTGAGAGAGAGAGAGAGAGAGAGAGAGAGAGAGAGAATCAATTTTTATTGAGTTTTTCACATGGTTTTTGTTGCTCTGACGCTTAATTGTGTACATGGGTGCTCGGGTTTGAACCCGAGTACTTGCGCATTCCAGGCAAGTGCCATAACCACCAAGCCACTGTTCCAGCCCCCCATAATTTTTATTGTAGAAGTCCTTTACATCCTGTGTCAGATTAATTCCCAAATATTTTATTCTTTTTGAGGTTATTGTAATTGGGACCTATTTTCTGGTTTCTTCTTCTGCCCTATTATTGTTAGCATATAGGCATGCTATTGTTCTGTGAGTGTTGATCTTGTAGCCTCCCACTTTGCTAATTCTGTTCATAAGCTCAAGGAGTTTTATGGTGGAGTTTTTTGGGTCTTCCAGATATTGGGTTGTGTCATCTGCAAAAAGTGATGGTTTGACTTCTTCTCTTCCGGTTCTTATACCTTTGATTTCCTTCTCTTGCCTGATTGCTCTGGCTAGGGGTTCGAGGCCTATATTGAATAAAATGGTGAAAGTGGATAGTCTTATTTTATTCCCAAGTTTAGTGGAAATGCTCTCAGCTTTTCTCCACTTAGTATTATACTAACTGTGGGTTTGTTATGTATGATCTTTACATAGTTAGATAAGTTCCTTTAATCCTATTTTCTCCAGATTTTTGATCATGAATGCATGCTGAATTTTACAAAGGCCTTTTCTCCATCAATTGAGATGATCATATTTTTTATCATTAATTCTGTTTAAGTGATGAATCACATTTATTAATTTGCATATGTTGGACCAGCCTTTCATACATGGAATGGAGCCCACTTGATTGTGATGAATTATCTTCTTTTAAAAAAAAAAGAAAGAAAGAAGGGCAGTGTGTGTGAGAGAGAGAGAATCTATTTTTATTGAGTTTTTCACATGACTTTTGTTGCTCCAACACTTAGTTGTGTACGTGGATGCTGGGGTTTGAACCTATGTTCTCGCACATGCTGGGCAATCACCGTAACCGCTGAGCCCCTACTCCAGCCCATGAATTATCTTCTTGATGTGTTTTTGAATGTGGGTTGCTAGAACTTTATTAAGGAAGCTCATTAGGGATATTGGTTTGTAGTTCTCTTTTTCTGATGTGTCTTTATTGGGTTTTGGTATCAGAGTTATGGTTGCCTCACAAAAAGGGTTTGGTTTCCCTTCTTTTCAATTTCTTGGAATCTGTTAATAAAGAGAGGTGTTAGGTACTCCTCATAGGTGTGGTAAAACTCAGTGGATATACCATGAGGTCTCAGGTTTTTCTTCTTTGAAGGCTTTTAATTGCTATTATTGATTTCAGTTGCTGTTATTGGGCTGTTTAGGCTTTCAATATCATCCTGAGTCAATTTGGGGATGTTGTATGTGTCTAGAAATTTGTCTATGTCTTCCAGATTATCTGATTTAGAGGTGTGTAGTTTTTCAAAACAGAGTCTGATAATCTTTTGGATTTCCATGGGGTCAGTGGTGATTGTTCCCTTTTCATTGGTGATTTTGCAGATTTGCTTCATTTCCCTCCTCCTTTTAGTGAGGTTGGCTAGGGATCAGACAATTTTATTTAGTTTTTCGAAGAACGAGCTCTTTGTTTCTTTGATTATTTTCATTTTTTTTCCTGGTTTCATTGATTTCAGCTCTGATCTTGATTATTTCCTGCTTTCTGCTGACTTTGGGATTAGATTATTTTGCCTTTTGTAGGACTTTGAGGTGGAGCATAAGCTTCTTTATTCATGATCTCTCATTTTTAATGTAGACATTCAGCACTATAAATTTTCCCCTTAAGGATGCTTTCATGCTGTCCCAAAGGTTTCAATATGTGTGTCTTCATTCTCATTCACTTCCAAAAATTTCTTGATTTCTGCTCTCAAATCTTCCTGGATCCATTTTTCAATTAATAGGTTGCTATTCTATCTGCATATATATATATATATGCATTTTATGTTATAATTTTTGCTGTTAATTGCTAGGATCTTGGTATCATGGTCTGATAGGATACATGGAATAATATCTACTTTTTTATTTTTGCTGAGATTCCCTATGTGAATTAGAAAATGACCTATTTTGGAGAAGGACCCATGTGTTTTTAGGAAGAAGGTATACTCAGCCAAAGTAGGGTGGAATATTCCATAGATGCCTGTTAAGTCCATTTGATTTATGGAGTTATTTAGGCTGGAGATCTCTTTATTGTTTATTTGCTTTGATGATCTTTCTATTGGTGATAGAGGAGAATTACTGTCTCCCAGTGTTATTGTGTTTGGGTCCATAAGTGGTTTTATGGCATGGAGCATTTTTTTCCCACATTCTTGGGAGTGTTGGTGTTTGGAGTATAAATATTTACTATGGTTATATCTACCTGATGTATTGTTCCCTTTACTATTATATAGTGGCCTTCTTTATCTTTTCTGATTAAATTTTGGTTGAAGTCTACTTTGTTGGATATAAGTGTTGCAATTCCAGCTTTCTTTCTTGGGCCATATGGCTGGTAGATTTTTTATTCCATCTTTTCTCTCTCAATCTGTGGATGTCATTTTCTGTAAGATGGATCTCCTGTATGCAGCATATTGTTGGATTATGTTTTTTTTTTTATCCAATCTGCTAATCTAAATTGGTGCGTTGAAACCATTCACCTTTAGTGTTAGGATAGTTATGAGGTGTGGTTAATGTTTTATTAGTGAATTCTTTGCTATGTTAGTTGTCTTTTTGATGGTATGTACTTTTATTGAATTTCCTGTGTGTTTTGAGGATTGTTTGCTTGTTTTTCTATCTGGAGTTTATCTTTGAGAATTCTTTGTAATGCTGGTTTTCAGTTCATGAAAGCTGCAAGCTTGATTTTTATCATGAAATGTTCTTATTTCCCTATTGAATTTGAAGCTGTTTTGCTGGGTATAGTATTCTTAGCAGCAGGTGGTGTTCATTCAGACATTGAAAGATCTCCTTCCAGGATCTTCTTGCTTCTAGGGTCTGAGTTTAAACTGAGATTCACCTCATGTCAGAGGTGATCCTTATTGGTTTGCCTCTGAATGTCATTTACATTTCTCTCTTGTAGCTTTTAATATTCTTTCCTTGATTCTTCTGTTATACGTTTTGAATATGATGTGTCTTGGTATCCTTTTATTTTGCTTTGTCTCATTGGGTGTCCTATAAGCTTCCTGGATGAGCATATCTGACTCTATTTTAATATGAGAAAATTTTTCTTTAACTATTTCATTGAGAATATTCTTTATGCCATTCATTTGCATTTTGATTTCTTCTTGTATCTCCCATTACTCTTAGATTGTTTCTTCTGATTTCATCCCTTTT
>PVKS010005060.1:17405-88124 GCA_004027875.1 Aplodontia rufa
TTTTTTTTTTTTTTTTTTTTTTTTTTTTTTTTTTTTTTTTTTTTTTTTTTTTTTTTTTTTTTTTTTTTTTTTTTTTTTTTTTTTTTTTTTTTTTTTTTTTTTTTTTTTTTTTTTTTTTTTTTTTTTTTTTTTTTTTTTTTTTGGTCATTCTTACACTCAAGCTCACTCAGCTTGTTCGCAGTGTTGGAAGTTCTTTCTTCCAGAGCTGAGGTTCTGATTTCTATAGAAGTTAGTCTATTGTTAAATTCTTTCATCATTCCTTTTATGTGATTGACTAAAGATTTTAGCACCATTACTTCCTTTTTTCAGTATGTCTATTTCATGAGTTTTTAATCTCTTGAGTTTTCTTACTTAGTCCTTTCATTAAATCTTCTTTTAGTTCATTGTTCCTTTAAGTAATGAGATAATTTTTTCTTGGTTTTCATCCTGCTCCTTATCTGTAGGCTCCTTGGTTGGGGGGTTGTGGGTTTGAGGTGAACCCTTTCGATTTTGATTCCTCTTTTTAAATTTTTTTTTTATTTTTGGAGAGTGTAACAATCAGTTTTAGGGTATATGAAGAACTCATAGGAGTCTGGTGATTGGGAAGATGGGGGAACCATCCCAGAAGCCGATGTCATTTCTCCATGAGCTACGCATTTAACGCATGAGTTCTTCTGGGGGGAAACTGCAACAGGTGAAACCCGAGGTGGTTTATCTATGCGTTGGCATGACCCCTGGATAACAAAGTTTATACACATTGATTGCTACTGTTTTGACAATGTTTCCCCCTCAACTGTATCCTGAATCTCGATATACTTCTAATAAAAAGAATCGATTTTATTTGGTTTTTCATGCGGCTTTCATTGCTCTGGCGCTTGCTGTGTGCACAGTGCTGGGGTTTGAACTCGTGTTCTCATGCGTGCCAGCAAACACCTTAATCATCGAGCTACTGCTGCAGCCTCTTGAGTCCTCGTTTTTTTTTGAGGGACTCAATTTTTTATTTAGTTTTTCATGTGGCTTTCATTGTTCCAACACTTTGTTTTGTACATAGTGCTGGGGTTTGAACCCGTGTCCTTGCCACGTGCCAGGCAAGTGTTGAAACTGCTGAGCCACCACTCTAGCCCTTGATTCCTCGTTTTTGAAGAGCTTCTTCTGGATCTTTGAATTGAGGTTCCCTGTGCTGAAGCAAGGCAGGTCTCACGTGCTTCTTGCAGGTCAGAGGGTTTTGTCAGACACCACCCCTCTGATGACCACTTTCTTCCAGAAAGCCGGTTCTGCCTGGAGCTTTGTTTTGCAGCACCTATTGGATCAAGTCTCCAGGGTGCAGATTTGTAACCTGTTGGCAGTCCACTGGATTATTGAAATGCAGTGGTGGGGATGTGATGCTGTGTCCTGGTGTCTCGGAGGTGGGAATGGGGAGTGTCTTTCTCTAGGCTGACCTGGGCACCTACTCACTGGAAACTGAGTCCTCAGCAGCTTGTCAGATAGGTGGGGTGGCTCTGAGTTGGGATGGGGTTCCTCCTCAGGGTTGTCCTAGGTGCTTCCTGGCTAGGACCATAGTTCTTGGCACACTGTGCAGGTAGTCAGGGTGACTCTGAGTGAAAGTGGTCTTCCTTCCAGTTGTCCTGGGTGCCTGCTGTCCAGGACCACAATTAGTCTGCAGGGTGGTTGGGCAGGGCCTATATACATATTTTTTGTACTAGGGATTGAGCCCATATGTACTTAACTGCTGAGCTACACCCCAACCTTTTTACCTTTTTATTTTGAGACAGGGTCTCACTAAAATGCTTAGGACCTTGATAAATTGCTGAGGCTGCCTTTAAACTTGCCATCCTCTCAAATTAGCTGGAATTACAATTGTGCACCACTGTGCCTGGCTTAGTTACAGATTTTTAAAACAAATAAGATAACTATGATCAAGGAATTAAAGACTAGATTGAGGAGTTTCTTTATGTTTTTGGTTTTTGTTTTGGTGGTACAGGGAATCGAACCAAGGGGTACTCTACCTCTGAGCTACATTCCCAATCCCCTTTTTAACATTTTATTTAATTCCCAATCCCCCTTTTAACATTTTATTTAATTCCCAATCCCCTTTTTAAAGTTTTATTTTCTCTCCTAGTACCTCGGAATTGAACACAGTAGCCCTCTACTACTAGTAAGCTATATCCCCAACCATTTTTATTTTTTCTTTTGAGGTAGGTTCTTACCAAATTGTTGAGGCCAACTTGAGATGTGGGATCCTCCTGCTTCAGCATACTGCAAAGCTGGGTTTACAGGATGATCACAAGTATAAGACCTGTGTCACTAAATTGCCCAGCCTGGTCTTGATCATCCTGCCTAAGACTCTTGAGTATCTGGGACTGCAGGCATTTGCTGCTGTGCCTGGTGTTATTGAGATTTTTTTTTTTTAAGCAGAGACTAGAGCTATCAATAAAAAGTCAATTGGTGGGGGCTGGAGCCTTGGCTCAGAGGTTGTGGCACTTGCCTGGCATGTACGAGTAAATGGGTTCAAACCCCAGTGCCATGTACACAATGAGTGTTAGAGCAACGAAGGTCACATGAAAAACTAAATAAAATTGATTCTTTCTTTCTGTCTCTCTCTCTCTCTCACACTATCCCTCTCTCTTTAAAAAGAAAAAGAAGTCAATTTGTGGACTGGAGTAGTGGCTCAGCGGTTATGATGCTTACCTGGCATGTGTGAAGACCCGGCTTCAAACCTCTGCAGCACATACACAATTAAGTGTCAGACCAATAAAAACTAGATGAAAAACTAAATAAAATTGACTCTCTCTCTCTCTCTCTCTCTTTTTTTTAAGAAAGAGGGACTGTGAGAGAGACAGAGAAAGAGAGAAACAACTTTAGTTTTTCACATGGCCTTAGTTGCTCCAACACTTAGTTGTGTATGTGGTACTGGGGTTTGAACCCAGGTCCTCGTGCTTGCCAGGGAAGCACTAAAACCGCTGAGCCACTGCTCCAGCCCCTGTCCCTCTCTCTCTTAAAAAAAAAATTTAAAAAGTCAATTGGTTGCTCAGCAGTTATGGCACTTGCCTGGCATGCACGAGGATATGGGTTCAAGCCCCAGTGCCATGTACATAATGAAGTGTCAGAGCAACAAAAGCCACATGAAAAACTAAATAAAATTTATTCTCTTTTTTCCTCTCTCTCTGTCCCTCTCTCTCTTAAAAAAAAATAAAGTCAATTGAAAATTGTAAAAATGAAAACCATATTAATGAAAAATAAGTGTTCAATGAATAAATTTAAAAGCAGAGCAGAACTATATAAAGAAGTGTGATTTAGAAGATAGTATAAGAAGAAAAATCCATATTAAAGCATAGATAAAAGGGAATACCAAAGGGGAAAAACCATCCTGCACATATTGAAAAATCTAATGTTAGGGTGCCAGAAGAGTAGGAAATAAAGGTCAAAATAATAAAGATATTTGATTTGGAATTTTTCAGAATTGACAAAAGAAGCAAAAGCTTTAAGAAAAACTGAATGTTGAGCACGACAAAATTCACACTTAGAAAAATCATAATAGGGGCTGGAGCAGTGGCTCAGTGGTTACACTTGCCTGTCATGTGCAAGTATGTGGGTTCAAACCCCAGCACCATGTACACATCAAAGTGTTGGAGCAACGAAAGCTATATGAAAAGCTAAAGTTGATTCTCTCTCTCTCTCTCTCACACACACACACTGTTCCTCTGTCTTTATAAATAAATAATTTCAAAAATTAAAAAAAGAAAAACCATAATAAACCTGCTGTAAATCAAAGAGAATGAGAAAATTTTAAAGCTATCCAAAGGGGAAAAATCGGCATATTACCAATATGCAATAATTGGCTGTCAACTGATTTCTGTACTGACACAGAGGAATATTATCTTGAACATGCTAAAAGAAAATAAATGTAAGCATGATATTCTGAATCTAGTGAAAAATGTCCTTCAAAGTTGATGGTAAATGAAGGTATTTTTTGTACAAAGAAAAATGGAAAACATTAGTCACCAACAGATACTAAAGAAAATACTAAATAATGTTCTTTGGATATAAGAAAATGATCAAAGATGGAAGTTTGGAGATGCAGCAAGAATTGAAGAGCATTAAGGTAAGTATATGCATAAATTTAAAAATATTAATCAACTAAAATAATCATAATATCTTATGCTTTTATACATATGTAGTATTAAATTCAATGACAAAATAATATATAATGGGTAAGAGGGGAAATAAAGTGTCCTCATTTCCCTTTCATTGGTGCACTGTGTTAAAACCTCAAATTTATATTCAGCTTGTAGTAGAGGAGATTGAACTCATGGGCACTCTACTACTGAGGTATATCCCCAGTCCATTTTATTTTTTATTTTAAAATAGGGTCTTGCAGGACGTGGTAATGCATATCTGTAATTCCAGCAACTCAGGAGACTGACACAGAAGGATTCCAAGTTCAAGGCTAGCACTAAGCAACTTAGTGAAACCCTGTCTCAAAGTAAAAAAAAATAAAAAGGGTTGGGGATATAGCTCAGTAACAAAGTGTCCCTAAATTCAATCCTCAGCAAAAAAAAAAAAAAAAAAGACGGGATCTTGCTAAATTGCTCAGGCTGGCATCCAACTTGTGATCTTATTTCAGCCTCATGAGTCATGGTGTGGGGGTAGGGGTTGAGGGATATTGGCGTGTATCACTATGCTTGGCTTATATTAATCTTCAAATGGTTCAGAAAGCATGTTATGATCTTTGTGAAAATCACTTAGAGAATAATATAATAATGTGTAAATAAAGATAATAAAATAATAAAAGACATCACTAGAAAGAAGGGTTGGTGGTATAGCTAGAGTAGAGCATGTCCCTGGCATGCAGAAGTCCTTGGGTTCAGTTCCCAGCACCTACAAACGATGAAAAGAGAAAGGAGCAATTATAGGCTGGAAAAATTGAAAGCAAATAGTATTTAGTAATTTAAAGATAACTATATTAATATTTATATTCTTTATAATGACAAATATTTTAATTATATATAGTTTTTTTTAAGAGAGGGTCAGTGAGAGAAAAAAATCAATTTTTATTATTTTAGTTTTTTCATGTGGCTTTCGTTGCTCTGACACTTTGTTGTGTTCATGGTGCTGGGGTTTGAACTCACCTCTTTGTGCATGCCAGGCAGGCACCTAAGATATAGTTTTAAACTAGATAAAATTAAATGCACCTGTGTATTGCTTGCAACAGATAAACATTAAAGAGTTTAAAAATTTTTTAAAGTGGAAGGGTGAAAAAATACATCATGCAACACTTAACATAAAAAGGGTAGATCTTACCCCAAGATGCATAGCAAGAAGTTGGGCATGGTGGTGCATGCTTATAATCCCAGCATCTTGGGACACTAAGGCTGGAGTATCCCAAGTTAGAGGCCACCCTGGACAACTTAGTGAGAACCTGTCTCAAAGTAAATGAAAGGGTTGATGTAGCTCAGTGATTATGTGCCCGTGGATTCAATTCCAAGTTCTTAGGAAAAAAAGGCATAGCAAGAGATATTGAGGGATATTATATATATATATATCCTTCATATATATCATTATATAGTTATAATGATAAAAAGTCTGATCTAACCTGGATGATCTAACAATTATAAATTTGTACCCAAAACTAAACAATATAGTTGGAAATTTTGATAGTTTTCTTAGTAATTGGTAAAATAAGTAGACAAAAAACCTAATAAATACTATTCAAGCAACATGACTAATAAATTTGGCATGCTTTCTGTTGCTGTCTTTTCCATCATATATGTACATTACATATATTTATATAATGATATCAAACAATTGTGGACTTCATTTATTTCATTTACATTTTGAACAAACGTGAAACATTTACAAAAATTGTCTATATGGTAGGTTATGAGGAAAGTTTGACAAACCTCAAAGGATTAGAAGCATACAAAGACTGAGTATGGTGTTGCAGACCTGTAATCCCAGCAACTCATCAGGAGGATTCCATGTTCAAAGCCTGCCTCAGCAACTTAGCAAGGCCCTGAGCAACTTTCATAAATAGATAGATAGATGGATAGATAGATAGATAGGGCTGGGGATGTGGTTTAGTGGGTAAGTGCTGCTGCAGTATCGAAAACAAACTACAAAAACAACATACAAAGTATCTTCTCTGCCACTAATGAAATGAAGCCAGAAATCAGTAACATGTTTTCTACTTGAAAGCACCACAGGCCTGTAGTGGTGGCTCAGTGGTTCGATGACCCGGGTTCAAACCCCAGCACCACGTACACAACTGAGTGTTGGAGCAACTAAGGCCATGTGAAAAACTAAATAAAGTTGTTTCTCTCTTTCTCTGTCTCTCTCACTCTCCCTCTTTCTTAAAAGAAAAGAAAGCACCACGTATTTGAAAAGTTTTAGGTTCCTTTTCAAAACCATGGATCTAAGAAGAATTAATGGAAATTAGAAAAATTACTTTTAACTGAATCATAACAAAAACATAATATATTAAAACTTTTGTGTTAGAGCCAAATAATATTGGAGGTGATGGTGATAGCATTAAATTCACACATTAGAAAAGAAGAAAGGCTAAAATTCTTAGAAAAACATCAAAAAAACTGACATGCAAGGCTGGATTGGTGGCTCAGTGGTATCATGCTTGCCTGGTGTGTGTGAGGACCCGAATTCAAGCTCCAGTGCCACGTACACAACTTAAGTGTTGGAGCAACAAAGATCAGATGAAAATTCTCTCTCTTGCCCTCACCCATCTCAAAAAAAAATCTAACATGCAGTGGGGGGTGGAAAGAAATGTCTCTCTGTTAAATCCATAAATAAAAATACTACCTCAAAGAAATCTTGATCCAGGGATGATGTCAGTTGTGAATCTTACAAAACTTTTAAGAAAGAATATAAATCTTACACAAATTAATCAAGAAAATAGAAAAAGACTTCTTCCATACTTGTTTTATGAAGCAAGGTAACCTTAACAAAACCTGACAACAATGTGTGAGAGGAAGATTAAGACTACTTTTACTCATGAATGTATATAAAGTGCTAAGCAAAATACAAAATAGAAACAAGCAATGTACAAAAAAAATACATTGCAAGTGTATCACACCAAGTTCAATTTTTTAATAATTTTTTTATTTGTTCAACATAGTTGTACATATTGGAATTATTTTTACATATTCATGCATACATGGATATTGACATAGTGAGATAGTAAGTTAAGGCTGATCCTAGACCAAGATCTACCCCCCTTCATCCATTCCCTGAACTCGTGTCTCCTATGTAATCCCACCATAATATACTTTGAAATTAACATATACATATATAATAATTGTTGACATTTCTGAGTTTCTCTGCCTGCCTGTATATAGTTAGGCTTCTAATGGGAGTTGAGTATTCCCAGTTGTATTGATAACACCCCTTGTCTCTCTCTCCCCTCCCTGCGTCCCTCCCTTCTCCCTACACCTTCATAGGTATGGTTTCCCCAGCTTATGTGAAATTTCTTCTTTTTTTTAATTTTGTACTTTTTTATTATTTTTAAAGTGAAATTTCAACTGTGTTGAGTTTATAATATAAACTCAGCTAATTATCATCCTGTCTTAGGTTTTACACTGGCTTTTACATATGAGAGAAAACATTGGCCCTTCAGTCTCTGTGTTTGGGATATTTCACTCAACATATTTTTTCCATTTCCATTCATTTGGCTGCAAATGCCATGATATCGTTCTCTCTAATAGCAGAATGGAACTCCACTGTATATATATATATATATATATATATATATATATATATATATATCACAATTTTTGAATCCTTTCATCCAGCCAGGGGCATCTGGGTTGATTCCATAGTTTAGCTATTGTAATTGAGCTGTTATAAACATTGATGTAGCTGTGCCTCTGTAGTATACAGATATTAGCTCTTTTGGGAAAATACCCAGGAGTGGGATAGCTAGTCATAAGGTAGTTCCATCTCTAGTTTTTTGAGGCATCTCCACACTGCTTTCCAGAGTGGCTAGTTAAATTTATTCAATGGATTAATCTATGTAATTTACCACATTAATAGAATGAAGCAGGAGCTGGCCAAATCCTGCTCAGAGACTGGATCTGGCCCGCTGCTTTGCCTGTTCTTGTACGTAATGTTTTATTGGAACACATTCTTCTTTGTATTGTCTATCACTGCTTTTCTGCTAAAATGGCAAAGCTGAATAATTGCAGCTGAGCTGAGCCTGCATGGTCTGCAAAACCTAAAATATTTACTATCTGGCTTTTTACAGAAAAAGTCTTCTAACTTGTGGAATAAAGGGGAAATTTTAACTCAGTAAATCCAGAAAAGCATAAAATTCGCCATCTTGTAGCAATTTTGTTGACACATAACACTCTTAGAAGAAATTTCTTTAATGTTTCAAGGCTTTTACAAGAAATTTGAATAAGGCCCTGGGTTCCATCTCCACCCAGTACTGGGGGAAAATTAAGTTGGGTGGGCCCAGTTGTGCATGCCTAAATCCCTGTGACTCAGGAGGCTGATTCAGGAGGATTGCAAGTTCCAGGCTAGCCTAGACAATTTACCAAGACCTTGTCTTAAAAATAAAAGGGACTGGGGATATAGCGCCATAGTAAAGTGCCCCTGGGTTCAGTCCTCTGTACCCCAACTTTTTTAAATTGAAGAAAATTTATTTTATTTTTTGATGCTAGGAAGTGTGATTTTAGGCCCCCTGGAGGCATCTTGTACCCTTTGAAAGGTCCAGGAGGTGCCCAGCATAGTATGCACGCCTGTAATCCCACCAACCTGGAAGTTGAAAAGCTGAGGCAGGAGGCTTGGGCAACTGACCAAGACCATGCCTTGAGATTTATAAGTAAATTAAAAAAAAAAAAAAAGAATTGGGGTTGAAGCTCAGTGGTAAAGCACCTCTGTGTTCAGTCCCCAGTACCAAAAAAAAACAAAACAAAACAAAACTTTTTTTTTTCCTTTGCTTTCTAAAATTTGTTTTCTCTTATGAGAATATGATGGAGTTTTCCAGAGGCACAAGATGCTTGATGATCCATTTGCTCTGACGGGTAATGGAATGTGTGCTTGTGTTGAAAAAAACTCCAGATTTTCATATTTAATCAGGTAAATAAGTGAGAACTGTATCCCACTTAAACAAAGGATCTTTGAGATATGATATTTTTTAAGAATGCCAAGGAATTCTGAGGCCAAAAAGTTTAAGAATCACTACCCTTGGGTTTTTCAGTAGTATGCTTTTCTTATTTTTTTTTAAAGAGAGAGAAAGAATCAATTTTATTTAGTTTTTCATCTAGTTTTTGTTGCTCTGATACTTTGTTGTATATCTGGTGCAGGGGTTTGAACTCAGGTCCTTGTGCATGCCAGAGAAGCGTGATACCACTGAGCCACTGCTCCAGCCCCAATATTTTGCTTTTTATTATCATGGATTTTTATCTTTTTGTGCTGTAATCCTTCTCTTTCTCCTCCTCCTCATTATTATTATTATTTGCAATACTGGGAATTGAACCCAGGGTCTTATGTCTCCTAGAGAAGCAATCTACTGCTGAGTTACACTATCATCCCCTGTTATTTTTTTTTAAAGAAAATGTGTAAGATATTTGATTGTTAGTTTAGTTTAATATATATTAGGGCAGTAGTTTGTAATACATTTAATAACATTAATATTTTACTACATAATGTCAAATTCATTACTACATAATGTCAAATTCATACATTATATTGGAAAACATTTCTTACTGCTTTTCTAACAAGTTATCACACATTTAGTAGCTTAAAATAACCTCTCTTTACATTACTGTTTTATAGTTTGGTAGGCTTGATATCTGGGCTAAAATTAAGATGTCAGCAAGGTTACCTATGTCAGAAAGCTAGCAATGGCCATCTTTCTCAATATGCCATCTCTGATTCTGACTCATCAGCTTCATTCTTCCCTGTTTAAGAACACATGAGATTTCATTGGTTCACCTGGATAATATAATAAAGTTAGTTTGTTAGCCACCTTATTAATTCCATGTGGAATATTAATTCCAATTTGCTATGTCATGTAATATAATCAAGAGTTTCCAGGAATTTGAGGGGGTGGTTATCTTTGTGAAATTGTTCTGCCTGCAACATCCGTTCCTAGGGAAGTCAGTTAACAGACACTATATTATGATCTATACAAATAATGAAGTAGTTCAAAAACAGCTGTATTCTTTTACTAAGGACAGAGAACATGCTGAATGGCAGCAGGGAGTACATTTGAGCTCTAAATTCTGGTCCAAAAATTTCCCAAGGGTAGACTTACTATCATTTTTCTTTTTCTTTTCTTTCTTTTTTTTTTTTTTAAGAGAGAGAGGGACAGTGTGAGAGAGACAGTTTTATCTAGTTTTTCATGTAGCTTTCATTGCTCCAACACTTTGCTGTGGTGCAGGGGTTCGAACCAGCATCCTCAGGCATTCCAGGATGCCCAATGAGCAACCGCTCCAACCCCCTCACTACCATTTCTACTCTTGAAAAGTACATTTTTCTTCTTTGTTACCTTTTTTGTTGTTGTTGTACTGGGGATTGAACCCAGGGCCTTGCACATGCTAGGGAAGTGCTCTACCACTGAGTTATATCCCCAAGCCTCCTATTACATTTTTATATACAAACCTTATTTTTTAAAGTGATTTTATTATTTATTTATATTTTAATATATGTGCTTATACATATATAAATTATAGCTATACATATTTATGAGGTATGAATAATAGCATGATTTTTGAATACCATGTGAGGGCTAATTAAAGTCAGCCAACCCAGCCATCGCCTCAAACATTTGATGTCCAGAAATCTTATTTTTATAATTTACAATATCTCATGTGTTTTTTTTTACAAGGTATCTGTTAAAATTGAAGCAAAGAATCCAATGTAAGATAAGGTAATAACTAGCACACTGGCTAGCGCGTGATAAATGCTAAATAAGCACTGACAGGGTATTGCTCAGTGGTAGTGCTCTCCAAGTATTTGCAAGGTAGGCCCAGTGTTTGGTCCCCAGCATTGCAAAAATAAGCAAATAAATAAACACCTTGTTATTTTCCACAGTTTTTTAGATAGTGCACCTGTTTTTCAGGAAGGGAAGTGAGATAAAGAAATGACCTGTTGGGTCTTATGCCATAGGTGAAAGAACTGGGAACACCAAACCTGTATGTTATCATATTGAGGTAAGTTTGTATGGAGTTATACATATAAATTGTGTATTTTTTTTTAAAAAGTGACACTTTTATATCACAAAACCCAAAATTGTAACTGATTTTGTTCATTCTTAATTCACTCAATATTTGATAATGTACAAAGAGGTGAAAATGTCTCAGATATGCTATGTTATAGTTGATGCTGAATGAAATTTGTTGGAGTATTGAAAATAAAAATCTTTTATGGAGAATTGTGAAAAGTGATTTGTTCTACCTAGAACAATGATTATATATAGACATATGCTGCTCTTCTTAGTCTTGAAGTTGGTAGAAGCTGCAACTCAAATTGACTCATCAAGGTCTGGAGCGGTGGCTCAGCGATTTCGGCGCTTGCCTGGCAAGCACGAGGACCTGAGTTCAAACCCCAGCACCACATACACAACTAAGTGTTGGAGCAACTAAGGCCATGTGAAAAACTAAATAAAGTTGTTTCTCTCTTTCTCTGTCTCTCTCACTCTCCCTCTCTCTTAAAAAAAAAAAAGACTCATCAAATGCCACAGAGGCTGTGAGCAGAAATATTTGGAAAGATATTACCTGAGGGACTTCACTCTGAGCCCAATTATGGGCAGACAGGCTGGGTGTATGCCTTCCCATTGTATTCTAAGAATTTATGGCAGTACAGGGGCTTAAAATATCAGCAAATTTGGTAGTGCAGATGTTCTATTAATTATAAAACAGTAAGTGTTAAAGAAATTCTTGTATGAAAGCAAAGTCATCTCCATTATCTGCATACACATGATTTATTTGGGTAGAGGATTAAGATTTTTAATCCCATGATTACAGTTTCACTATTGGACATTATCCAGAAGCACTATATCAACTCATTGAAATATATTTAAGGAATACAAATTCATATAAAACTTTGACAATGGAAACATTTAAAAATCAAACAGGAGCAATTTCCTATCACTGCACTGTCAAGTACTACTTCTATTTTCAATTTTTAGTTAAATCAGTCTGTTTTACATTCATGAGTGTGAATAATCAAGAATGAATTGTTAATACAGATTATTTTACTTACTCTTGAGTCATCTCATACATTTTTTCTGTAAGGATTATTCTAAAAATCTTCCGTGCCTTGGTTAGGTGACCTCGATACTTCTTCAGATGTCTCTTTCCAACAGTAGTCTGAATAATAGGACTGATTTTTCTTTTAAGTCCCCAGAGTCATTTCCCATATTTAGGTCATCTTTCTTCACTTTTTCCTTATCTAAGTGCTGGAGGCCCTTGATTTTCCTTTTCCTCCCTACTCTTCTATCAGTCTACCTTGGGGTTCCTCTCAAAACTTAATGGTAAAGTGAAACAGGACTTACTACATTCCCCTGAGAAACCTCTAGCTCAGACCTTGCCTAGGTTTCAGTCTTCCTTCTCTCTGAATTTTCTACTTTTGCAGATGAGGCTAACTGAATGGGTTTTACCAAAGAAGCTCGAGGGTGAGGCAGGGTTCTTTTTAAGTGTCTTCTCTCTGGGAAATCATTCCCATTTCCAGCTGGACTTTTGGACTAATACTTTCCTACAGATTGCATTTGATGGAACACAGAAAATGATGGTGTTTTTTTCCCCAAGCCAAACCATATCCAGCTTTATTAAAAATACTTTTCAAAAACAATCATGGTATTTTAGGCAGGACATGAGTAGACAGGCATTAATAGTATACAAGAACTTTCAAACTTCCTTCTTGGACAGACTGCCAAAAAATCAGAAAGCAACCATGAAACCCAATGCAGTCTTCATTTGATGCTCTGTATAGGGAAAGTTTAAAGTGAAGGTTGACATTTCATGGTTAGCATGTTGTTTAACAATTTTTCATGAGCAAATCTGACTTTCAGGAAATGAAACGAAAATGGCAAAATTATCAATCTAAAGATCCACAATCTAGAAAAGGAACTGCTGCTTTTTTGAGGGACACATCTCCATGATGTTATTGCAGAGTTCAGATAACCAGGCCTTGCTAAAATTGGTATAACCAATTTTTGAGAGTCAGGTCCCAATAGGTGTCTGGGTTTAGGGGAGTTAAGTCTATGCCAATGGCAGAGAGGGAGAGGAGGACATAGAGATAAATTTGAGTTAGGAAATGATCATATTTTTAAGTCATATAATCGTAGGAAAAGGCTGTGGTTATTCCTGCATGGGATGCTATGAGTGCCCTAGGTCCTACCCTGCTACTGTGAAAGACCTGTAACCTGTTCTCAGTGGATTTCCCTCTCCCACTGTTAGGAACCTGTAATTTAAATATGGTACGTATCTCTGGGTGCCTCCCTGGAATGGGAGTCCTATTGCATGACTTTTTTCTTTTTACACTGGGTTATAGAAATTTAGACAGCTGTTCTTATTGGTTCCTATATCTTTTTAAGATTTCTATGGTATTTGCTAAGTGGACAGAGCTGGAGCATTTGGACCATTTAAGTGTCATGTATCAGGCAGGCAGGGTGGTACACACCTGCAATTCCAGTGACTTGGGAGGCTGAGGCAAGAGGATCACAAGTTCAAAGCCAGCCTCTCACCAGCTGCCCCGTCTCAAAAATAAAAATGGCTGGGAATGTTGGGGATGTGGTTCAGAGGCATTCCTGGAGTTCAATCCCTGGTTTAAAAAAAAAAGAAAGAAAGGAAACTGAAAAGGATTATTAATTTTTCATTTCCTGTTGGTTTTTTTTCCTTGTGTATGGTATTGGGGATTGAACTGAGAAGTGCTCTATCACTGAATTATACACCCTGCCCTTTTATTTTTCATTTTTTAAATTTTTATTTATTTATTTTTGGATACCAGGGATTGAACCCAGGAGTGCTTAACCACTGAGCAACATCCCCAGCCCTTTTTATATTTTTTATTCTGAGACAGGGCCTAAGTTGCTGAGGCTGGCTTTGAACTTGCAATTCTCCTTTCCCAGCATTCTGAACCACTTGGATTAAAGGCATGTATCACTGTGCCTGGCTACTTTTCATTTTCAGACAAGAGTCTCACTATGTTGCCCAGGCAGGTCTTGAACATGTGATACTCCAGCCTCAGCTTCCCAGTTCCTGGTAATGTAGGCATGTGCCATGATGACTATGGCTTGAAATACTGTTCTTAGTAAGGTACTTTTGTGTAAACAAAACATGACCTTGCATTCTAGATGTTAGACTCAGTGTCGTGGCGACAAGAGTTGGTTTCTGTTCTGAATTCAATAGAAATTCTTTAAAATCTGGTTGTGATTACGTTAAATACAGATATACCAGATTGTTTTCTTCAAGGCTTAGGATAGTGAAACCCGAATTTTTGAAGACTATCATTTAAAAGGAGGCAATATAAACTTCCCTTCCTTTATTCTTAGAATAGGTTGAGTCTTTTCATCTTTTAGGTTTTCAGTTTAAATATAATGGAGGCCAAGCTCGGTGAAGCACACCTGTCCCAGGACTAGGGAGACTGAGGGAGGACTGGGGAGGTAGTTCAGTGATAGCGTTTCGGGTTCAGTCCTAGTGTCTGTCTGCTAGCGTGCTCTGTCTGTAACAATGTCCAGTTGACTCAAGTCATTCCCTCTGCGTCCCTGGTTTGCGGTCCCTTGTTTGCCGGTATTTCTTTGAACTTTACATATATGCGTATTTACTTGTTTCTGGCCTGTCAAGCCTATTCAAATCTAAGATCCTTGGGTGGAGGATCGGCTCTTTCAGTTGTATCACACGTACCAAGCATAAAGCTTGGCAAAGACGTCACACCCAAATTTGCTAACGAATGAAATTGAACTTTTTGTAAAATTACTTATTTGAAACAAAATTTTAAAATATGTATTTTTATTTTATGTATAAACTGAGGTATTTAATTTTGAGCTCAATGACGGGTAACACAAACTTTTGTGTTATGTTAGTCTAAATTTACAGAATAATTTAAAAATCCACAGCAACACATTACCCACATTTGACTGTGTTCCTCACTCGTTTGAAAACTTTTCTTTCCTTCGTACCCTGACTTGAAGCCTAGCAGCTTGGACGTAAAAGAAGAGCTAGCATGCTTTCAAAACTTGATCCCAAAGAGCCCAACTTGGATGAAACCGACGCTTTCCCTGCTAGCCCTGTCGGACGCCGCCCGGAGTCCGGGAGACAGCCTGGGCGTCCGGATTTCGGGTCAGCATTACTTTCCAACTGCTAGGCAAGCCCGGCGAGCGTGAGACCGTGTGGACTCTGAGGTGCGCATTTGGGGCGTAGCCGAGCCATTTAAACCAGCGAATCCGCGTTCACCGAGTCCTTCCACCTCTGGTTATCTCGGCAGATGCTCCAGGGGTTTGCACGAATTCACAAACATAGTCCTTCCTCCTCTCCTCTCCGGCGGCCCGGACAACTCGGGGCCGCCGCTTCTGCCCAGAAAGGGCGAGGGTGAAGTTGGAAAAACTGAACTAGGTCTAGAACAGAGCTCCGAAAAGCAGTTCTGGGGACGCTTCAGGGCGCCGGGGAGGGCGCGGAGTGGCACCCGCGCGCAAGGGGCGGGCGGCTCGGGCCGCTCGCATTTCCTGTGACAGGAGCTGCCCCGGCCTCTCCCTCTCCCGCGGCGGCGGGACCATTTCCTGAAGCGCTGAGGCAGAGGGAGGACTGGGGCGCGGCTCTACCATTAGCGCACAGGGACGGGGGTGCGTACGAGGACGTGTGGGAGGGGTGGGTGCTTGAAGGCATTAAGAATGGAGAAGTTCTTTCGGGACTCTGATATCTAAGAAAAGCGTAGAAACAAAGTTCCCATGGGCTAGAGCTCCTCGTTGAGGGCTGGCCGGTCGCTTGCTTGCTCGCCACTGGAGCATCCCCCCTCCCTGCATTCCCGAGGTGGTTCCGTCCGAGAGGCCGGCGTCTTTCCCCCAGTTTGCCGTTCACCCGGAGCGCTCGGGACTTGCCGATAGGGGTGGCGGCGGCAACATGTCTGTGGCGTTTGCAGCCCCGCGGCAGCGAGGCAAAGGGGAGATCACGCCGGCTGCGATTCAGAAGGTGAAAGCTCGCGGGGCCAGGGATGCCAGGCCCATCCCGCCTCTGCGAGAGACCCCGGGGGCAGCGCCCGGCGAGAGTCGGCCGGGCGGGGGCGGAGGCGGAGGCGGGCCTGCTGGGAAGCGGCCGTGTGTGGGAACCCGAGCCGCGGGCTGTGCCAGAGTGGGAGGCTGAAGAGGGCGGACCGGTTTTTTTCACGGAGTCCTTCGCGCGTTTTGGCTCTTACTGGCACAAAAGCGCGAGTAACCGCCGCCCGATTTCTCTAGGGATGGGGCGGCGTTCGGGCGGCTGGGCGCGTGCGCCCGCGCGGGGAAGGGCAGTGTGTCGGAGCCTGCGGCCCCGCGCGTCGCTCGGAGTTACTTTGGCGTCGCCCCTCCCCGCGCGCGGAAGGTCCCTCGCGGAGGGAAAGTCAAGCCCCAGTTCGAGCCCCGCAAACTCCAGCAGAGTTGAGGATGTCTCGGGAGAACTTGAGAACCTTAAGGGAATCTTTGGGGCAGACGAGGAAGAACCCTATGGACTTTGGGGTCACTCCCGGAGTCCCATTCTGTCCTCTGGGTCACCCCTTGTTCATTTACATCTGCAGCAAATACTTACGGAATGCCTATTGCAGGCGCTGGACCCTGCTCTCCTGCAGCTTGCAGTCCAGTGGTGGAGACACTCATGACCAATTACATAAGTCGTGATAAAAGCACAAGGAGCTGCGTCTTCTTTAGGGAACGGTGCTACCGCAGTCGCTTCGGTGTTACTGCCAACTGGGGACACAAAGGTTCTTTATTATCTTCCACCCCGTTGTTGCCTATGAGCAAGGCAGCATTGTAAATTGTAGTGAGCTGGACTTGGAAAAGTTACTTGCTAATTTTAGCAGTTTATTTTCAATAGCTCCATTTTCTTTTCTGCACTGGAGCAAGGATGAAAATAGAAGCAAAGTCAACTTTTAGTACCAATCAAGGCACCATTATATGCCCATGGAATATGTTATTCGGTTTCTGTTCACTGTTAGATTCTTTGTAGTGTGGCATTTAACATTTGCCCAACTGTTGCTTTATTTCTTGAACAAACTGGCTTGTTACTGCCTGGAAAAGCAGTGCTTTCTTGCAGTGCCCTGAACTAAATCTGCAGTCTGGCAAAGGGCGTCAACTACACGCGTATACAAAACATGTTTCTGGAGGGGTTTATTCTTTATTTTGGGACTCTAAGGAAGTATGGAGGTTTTCCTTTTTTCTGCGTTTTTTTTTATGTAAGTTAAGATGTTTATCATGGATGATTAAATTAGATGGTGCTAACCAATTATTTTTCTTCCTGAGATGAGAAGAGAAAAATGGATTCCAAGTTAAGTGCCTCGTCTTTAGTGTCAGAGGTTGTTATTATATATGAAACAGATACTCTAATGGTCAAGTTTGTTAGAATGAGGAATATACTGGAGAAGATATGCTGTGAATTCATTAAGTTAGGGTTTGGATTAGGACTTCAAGACATTTTAAGGACAACTTTTTATTTTGGCTTCCAGTGACTGTAATTATTACAGTCTTATTAGATGAGCAGTTTCCCCCACCCCCAGCAAGTGAAGATCATGATAAACGTGCAGGAAAAAAGTTACAGCTAATGTTAAATGGGTCTTTTAATGAAAAAAATTACATTATTTAGATAGTGTTGATGACATTGAATCCTAGAAGGTGGGGTGGGTTTAGAAGGACCGTCTTTTCTCCCCTGATCTTAAAGCTCCTGTAAACCTAAGTGGTTTTCTCAGGTTAGCATAACTGGCACTAAACTCTAACTGCCCTTTACATTACCACAATCAGTGCTCTTTCCTCAGTGCCACTCTCCTCAGGTGTCTTATTTAACCTTCAATGCCAAGATAGCTTAGAATTGTTATTGTTAAGGATAGATTGATATTTTTTTGTTTTTAAATTTTTGAGACAACTTATTTATAGGGTAAACTTGCAAAGCCTGTATTAATATTATACATGTTTAGAAATCATTGTGTTTTATTATTATGCATATTTGGAGAATCACAAAACAATACTGGCATAATACTTGGAAGCTAGTCACTACCTCATCAAGTCTCCTGAGCTGGAGTTTTCATGTATTTACTTCATTCTGGATGAGGACAGACCTTCTGTTACTACTACAAAGCAGTAAAACAGTGTAAAACAGAATGCTACAAAGTCAACTTGGCCTCTTAAATTTTAGTCTTCACTGGTTAAAACTGCTACAGATAGCAGAGGTAATTAAATGTTTGAATATACTTAAATTTTCCCTTTTGGGCTTCAGTTAATAATGTAGAGGAGAATACTTAGTATAGAGATATTAAAAATTATTGATTAAACATGATATTATTCCAGAGGTATAAATTAAGCTTTTCTGTGGTGAACTATATAGTATGTGTAGGAAAAGACCTGAATGAATTCAGTTTCTGTATACATAAAATATTTTTAGAAATCTGATGGCAGACATATAAGTTATTTCACAGATTATCCATATGAATTGTGTAGTGCATACTTTTTCAGATTTCTATAGTTGAGTATGTAATGAAGGTGTGAGAGCTAATTCACTAATCTTCCCTTATAGTTGGCTATAAAAATGATTTTAAGATATTTTGTAGCAGCAAGTAGCAACATTAACAAAAAGTATTTTTAAGAGAATTTCGTTTTTTATGTTTCCATGTTTGTTTAAATGATTTTAGAATATGTAGCAATTGTTTTGGGGTAACAGTATATTGTTAGGGAATCCTTTTTAATGTTCTATAAGCAGTATTTACTAATGCCCTCTTTCAGTTTTTCTAGTTTTTTATTTTACTTGGCACACTAGGTTTACAATAAACTCTTTCTAATTTTATTTCAGATGTTGGATGAAAATAACCATCTTATTCAGTGTATAATGGACTATCAGAATAAAGGAAAGACTTCAGAGTGTTCTCAGTAAGATTGATAAGAAACATTATTTTTGTATTCATTTTTCTGTGTTAAAAAGTTAGTTTTTAACTTTTTCTTTTAAAACAGCTTCCTTGAGTTACAATTATAGTGTAAAGTTCAGTATTTTAAAAATATTTTATAGAATTATGCTATTATCACCTCAGTCAATTTTAGAACATTTTCATCATTCCAGAAAGAATCCCCATATTCTGTAACAGTCCTTTTGTGCCCTTCCCTCTAATCTTTGAACCCCTGATCTACTTACTGTTGGTATAGGTTTTAGACTTGCTGGTTGGGATATTTCATATGAATGGATGCTGATGGATCCATTGGCTGTCATCTGTTTTGACTGACTTCTTTACGTGGTATAATGTTTTCAAGGTTCTTCCATGTTGAAGCATGTGTACTTCATTTCCGTTGCCAAATATTTTTCCATTGTACATTATTATTATTATTATTGCTATTATTATTACCAGGAATTGAACCCAGCAGCACTTAACCACTGAGTCACATCCCCAGTCCTTTTTATTTTTTATTTTGAGACAGGGTCTTGCTAAGTCACTTAGGGCCTCATTAAGTTGTTGAGGCTGGTTTTAAATTTGTGATCCTCCTGCCTCAGACTCCCAAATCGATTGCAGTATTGCACCACTGCACCTGTCCATTGTACATTACTTAACAGCGATAGACATTTGGGTTGTTTCCATTTCTTGGTTTATAATACTGCTATGAATCTCTGTGTACAAGTTTTTGTGTTTTTTAAAAATTTTTTTTTAATAAAAGAAAATTTCTTTGTGAGGAAGATGGATATCAATTTTTTCTTGTATTTCTTACCCTGCTTTATAAATAATGAATTCAAATTTGAGTATAGATCTATGTAAAAAGTTTGATATTTAAATATGTAGTATGTTTAGTTGCTTCCATGTATATGGATAAGAAAATAAAACCTGTATTTAATAATTAATTGGTTACCATTTATAAGGACCACACTTTCTTCGTTTGAAGTGATATGGTATACCCTAATAGAAGATGATGTGGTAGAATAAGTTGAATATTTTGTCAAGCATCTCTGGAGTAGCGATGTCTAATAGATATATAAATGTAAAGCTACATCTGTAATTTTAATTATTCTAGTAGATGCAGTAAACAAGTAAAAAGAAACATGTAAAATTAATACTAATATGCTTAAGCTTATTATTTCCAAAATACTATCATTTCAACATGTAATCAAAGAAAATTGTTAATGAAATATTTTGCATTCTTTTTTCATACAAAGTCTTCAAAAGCCATTGTGTATATTACTCTGATAACATGTCTCATTTGGGATTAACCACATTGATTTTGTCTAGTGAACACAGTTTTAGGATATCTTGTTGAGATTCTTTTTGAAACACGTCTGTCTTTCCTAGAGGTCTCACTAGTCTGTTCCTAGGCAGACATTCCCCGGAACCTGTGGTTTGCTTGCTTTTCATTCTGTGCTGGTCTCTTGTTGTCATTTGATTCACAATTTAATTTCAGGTCTCAATTTCTTTTTTTCCTTTCTATAAAACTATTATGGTATCAAAAAGTCATATTTTGTTTTTGTAAAAACAAAAAATCATCCAGATATGTTCGCTCACACCTATAATCCCAGCAACTTGAGAGGCTGAGGCAGGAGGGAGGATCACAAGTTCAAGGCCAGCCTGGCAGTGTAGCGAAACTCTGTCTCAAAAAAAGAGCTTAATGGTAGAATACTTGCATAGCATGTGCGAGGTTCTAAGTTCAATCCCCACTACTGTAATAAGTGAAAAAAATAAAATAAAATTTTAAAATTGGTACAGAATATAAGTAACCTTTTTATTCCCACTTTTGTTTCCCTCCCTTCCACATTGGTAACTATTTTTTAATGCATTAGTATGTATCCTTCCAAAGACTTTCTTTGCATTTACACCTATGCAAATACACATATATAAATATTATTTTAATATTTATGTCAGTTATAGTTTTATTTTTTGTGATGCCCTGGCTTAAACCCAGGGCCTTGTGCATGCTAAGTGCTGTACCCTGAGCTGTGTCACCACCCCTAGGTTATGGTTTTTAAATGGAATTGCTGGGTCAAAGACCATGCTAAATTGCCGTATTACCCTGCAAAAAGATTGCATTGGTTTGCTTTCCCTCACCCAGGTTTTCAGAGTCCTGATTTTCAACCACACCTTACAGCAGTGGTTATTAGCCATCTTTTAAAATTCTTTGTACATGTGATTGGTGAAAAATGTTATCTTTTGAAAAAACATTTTTTGAAGTACTTTCATACTTAATAAAGGTTCAAAGATAGCACAAGAAATTTCTGTATGCTTTTCGCTGAAATTCCTCAAATGATAATATTGGCCTAGTTTCTCTTTCATTTCTTTCTTATTTTTTTTCTGGAACATTTGAGTATAATTGTAGATATATATGATTTTCTCTTATTTTTTTTAGTAAGTAAAAAGTTTAAGAAGTGTTTCTTAAACACAAGAACATATTCTTAAATTGCCAGAGTGTAATTGTCAAAATGAACAATACACAATCCAGTCTTCAGCACTTTTTCAAATTTTGCCAGTTGTCCCATTTGTGGGTTTTTTTCCTGGTCCCAATTCAGGACCAGATATTGTATTTAGTTTGTGTATTTTGTCATTATACTTCAGTTCGGAACTGTTCCTTTGTCGTGTTGTTATACTTTAATCTGGAACTATTCTTGTCGTTCATGAAATTAACAACATCATTGAAGAATAGCAAATGGTTATTTTTTGCACTTTGTCTTTCATTTAAGATTTGATTATTGTTTATTCAGGATCAAATTCATGTTATATATTTCCACCGCAGAAATGGTGTTCTGCCTTTTCGGGCTATTCCCAGTTTTCCCAGTTTTCATGATAACTTTGACTTAATTAAGGTGTTGTTTGCCATTTTCTCCACCATAAAGTTTTTCCTTTGTAATATACACATACCGTGCTGGGAAAATATCTTGAGACACTCACGTTCGTTCTTATCATACTTCTACACATTAATTTTAGCATCTGCCAGTGATTTTTATTCTTTTAAAGAAAGAAAGGGAGAATCAATTTTATTTAGTTTTTCATCTTGCCTTTGTTTGTCTCACATTTAATTGTATATGTGGTGCTGGGGTTCATACCCAGGTCCTTGTGCTTGCCAGGCAAGTGCTCTAGCCACTAAGGCACCACTCCAGTCCTCTACCAATGATTTTTAACTGAAGTAGTTATTATAATGGTTGTCAAATGGTAACTGGTCCCATCATTCCTTGTGTAGTCATTTGGAATCTTAGTGTAAGAAAGATATTTCCCAGGGCTGGCGCAGTGGCTCAGTGGTTACTATGCTTGCCTGGCATGCATGAGGATAGGGGTTCAAACCCCAGCACCACGTACACAATGAAGTGTTGGAGCAATGAAAGCCAAATGAAAAATAAATAAAATTGATTCTCTCTTTCTCTCTCTCTCTCTCACTATCCCTCTCTCTCCAAAAAAAAAAAAAAAAGATATTTTCCTTTCCCTCCCCCCAAATTCGTTATTTCCTTCCATTATTTATATTGGAATGGACTTGCACATTTTTATGGTTTTCTCTAGGTTGTAACTTATTACACTAACACTACTGCTCTTTTAACTCTTACAGATTTGGCCACTGGGAGCCCCTCTAATAATTAGTCTTGACATGTCTCCATTATTTTTTGAGAATTTTCTTTTTCTCTTGGACCACAAAAGGTTCTAGTCTTATCCTAGCTTTTTTCTTACAGAAGTCTGAATCACCTCTCCAATTCCTAGTTTTTTTTTGTAGGATATTTAGAAACCAAGATACAAGTGTTAGGTTATCTTACTTTCTAATCATTTGTGCATTTTGCATTTTATGTGACCATTTCCAATTATATATTTTGTTTATTCTACAAATCTTGTCTGTATTTATTTGAAAAATTGTTTAAAGAAAATATAACTAGATGATCTACTTTCGTTTATCTATGGATAATCATCAGTGATAAGGAGATTACTACTTGAAGTCAGGTATGGATTGATTAAAATTGGGAGGCATTGATTAGAATAATTATTGTTACTTTTTAGAATCCCAGATATGGCCAGTGGATTTAGTTTCTTTTTCTTTTCTTTTCCTTTCTCT
Organism: Aplodontia rufa; assembly: GCA_004027875.1. Taxonomy (NCBI): domain Eukaryota; kingdom Metazoa; phylum Chordata; class Mammalia; order Rodentia; family Aplodontiidae; genus Aplodontia; species Aplodontia rufa. Next base: position 40,573 of record PVKS010005060.1, read on the forward strand.
CTCTCTCTCTCTTTTTTTTTTTTTTTTGTACCAGGGATTGAACTCAGGGGCACTTCACCACTGGGTCACATCCCCCACCCTTTTTATTTTTGGTTTTGAAACGGTCTTGCTAAGTTGCCTGGGGCCTTGCTAAGTTGCTGAGGCTGGCCTTCAACTTGCATTCCTGCCTCAGCCTTCCTAGTCATTGGTATTATAGGTATGTGCCACTATGCCTGACCACCAGGTTTAGTTTCTAGCAGTATATGCCATGAATAGTAGATGTTCAGAATGACAACTTTTCAAACTCAAGTCAGCAAAAGTGTGTACTATTTTATTTTTTATATTTTCATCTTTTTCAGGAGTGTGGGAGCATTTCTTTCATTCTCTGTATATTGGAATGGACCTCATTTTCTCACGTTTGATGCAAATGGGGCTTAAATTGATTTAGGGTGGAATCGGAAATTCTGCCCTTTGATGAATTTTGCAGCTTCCTTTATTAAGAGATAGGGTTCTCCATGTATTGCCTAAGCTGGGACTGATTCCTGGGCTCAATCTTCCTGTTTCCGCTGCCTGAGTAACTGGGAAATAGGCATATGGTACTGAATTGAGTTTTTTTTTTTCTTAAACCAGCATTTATTTAGCCATAATGTAATATTATTGTAATGCCCATCTCCTGAACTGTTATGCCTAAGAGATGAGATAATGCATAGGAAACTTGGGCCAGGACATGAAATGTCTTCATTATGAATGATGCAGAATTCATGGGAAGCACTAACTTGATCATGATTCAGGGATGTTGGAGAAAGTCTCTGGAAGGGACATAAGAGCTATGTCTTAGAAGTGAGCAGAATATTTTTTAAAAATTTTTTATTTTTCCAATGAAACAATATAATATATTTATGTTCTGAAAATTAGATATACCCCCTAGAGGCCACCCCCCCAATTAATTGAGTTTTTTAATTAAAAAAATTTTTTTTGGTATTGGAGATTAAATTGAGAGGTGCTTTACCATTGACCTACATTCTCAGCCCTTTTCATTTTTTGTTTTGAGACAGGGTCTTACTAAGTTGCTTAGGGCCTTGCTAAGTTGCTGAATGTGGCCTTAAACTTGTGATCCTCCTGCTTTAGTCTCTCGAGTCCCTGGGATTATTGGTGTGCACCACTGCATCCAGCCTAAACCCAGCTTCAATGTTTTTAATTTTGTTCTTACTGTTCTTTAGATATTCTTTCTTACTCAAGTTGTCAGGATTGGTTTGTGAGTAAAGAGAAAAAAATTTTCTCCTCTCAACCTTAATAAATGTTCTTGATTCTCATAATTAGGAAAAGAAAAAGGAAAATAAAGGGATGTTTTAAAAAATGACAACCATTTGGAAATTGATAGACCAGTTTAATTATATACTTCCTTCAGATGTGATAACTTTGCGTGAAGCAGTATTTTTTTATTTAAAAAACCTATTTTATGAAAAAAAGCACATGCATTATAAAAAGTTAGAAAACAAATATTTTGAGATAAGTGAGTAAATACCATATTCCCACACCCCAAAATTTTTTCACTGGGATTGTGTTTGTGTGTATTGCTTTCTCTAACTTAATCTGCAAACACATAAACACATCATATTTTTGGGGGGGAGTGGGTCAAGCACATCGTATATTACACTGATATAAGTCAGTTGTCTGAATCACTTGTGGACCTGTATGCTCAGGTCCTGTTCCCTTTATATCTGGTAAAATATATGTGAGAATATATTTTTCAGCTGTTGTGGCATTTGATTTAAACATTTTCTAAATCAATCCACTGATAGATTTATTTCAGTCATCCCTTATTTTTTGCATTTTGGGGTAGAATACAATTATTTCAGAGTGTTTATAAGTAATTCTGATACAGAGAAATAGTATTCATGATTTAAGAGAATTTAATCTTAAAGTTCTACTTAGGAAGATCACTTTTGTAGAGAAAGTTAAACTATCTCTAATTACTGATGATATAATCCTATACCTAGAAGACCCCAAAAACTCTTATCAGAAGACTTCTAGAACTTATAAATGAATTCAGCAAGTGGCAGGATACAAGATCAATACCCATAAATCAACAGCTTTCCTATACTCCAACAGCAATTCAGCCAAAGAAGAAATCAGGAAATCCGTCCCATTCACAATAACCTCCAAAAGAATAAAATACTTGGAATTTAATCTAACAAAGGAAATAAAAGGCCTCTACAATGAAAACTATTGAATATTGAAGAAGACCTGAGAAAATGGAAAGACATCCCATGTTCTTAATTAGGCAGAATCAATATAGTTAAAATGGCTATTCTGAACCAAGATGAAGCAGAATATGTCCTTCCCAGCCACTGGCGGCCAGAAACTCATTGACGTGGACGATGAACACAAACTTCATACTTTTTATGAGAAGCATATTGCCATAGAAGTTGTTGCTGATGCTCTGGGTGAAGAATGAAATGGTTATGTGGTCCAAATCAGCGGTGGGAATGATAAAAAAAGGTTTCCCCATGAAGCAGGGTGTCTTGACTCATGGCCATAGTTGCCTGCTATTGAGTAGGGGGCTTTCCTCTTAAAGATCAAGGAGAACTGGAGAGAGTGCAAATCTGTTCAGGGCTGTATTGTGGGTGCCAATCTGAGTGTTCTCAACTTGGTTATTGAAAAAAAAGGGCGGGGGGATATTCCTGGACTTAGGAATACTACTGTGCCTCATTGCCTGGGACCTAAATGAGCTGGTGGAATCTGCAAACTTTTCAGTCTCTATGAAGAAGGTGATGTCCACCAATATGTTTTCAGAAACCCTTAAGGAAGGAAGGTGAGAAACCCAGGACCAAAGCACTGAAGATTCCATGTCTCATTACTCCACATGTCCTGCAACACAAGCTTTGGCGTATGGCTCTGAAGAAATGGTGTACTAAGAAGAATAAGCAAGAGTCTGCAGAATATGTCAAACCTTTGGCCAAGAGAATGAAAGAACAAAGAAAAACGCCAGGAACAGATCACCAAAAGACACAGGATGTCCTCTCTGAGAGCTTCTGCTTCTGAATCCAGTCAAAAATAAGAATTTTTAAGAGTAACAAATAAAGATCAGACCTCCAAAAAGAAAAAAAGGCCATTCTGTCGAAAGTGCTGTACAGATTCAACGCAATCCCCATTAAGATTGTAATGTCATTCTTCACAGATATAGAAAAATCAATTCTCAAATTCATTTTGAACAATAAGAAACCCAGAATGACCAAAGCACTACTAAGCAAAAAACCCCAAAAAACAAAAATAGGAGGTATTGCAATTACCTGACCTGAAATTAATACTATTGAGCTGTAGTAACAAAAATGACACAGTATTGGTATCATAATAGGCAGGAAGACCAATGAAGAAGACTAGAAGACACTGAGACTAATCCACAAATCTTTAACCATCTGATATTTGACAAAGGCGATAAAATATAGCTTGGCAGAATGGCAGCCTGTTCAACAAATGGTGATGGACAAACTGGACAGTCATATGCAGAAAACTGAAATTAGGTCCTTATCTCTTACTTTCACAAAAATCAAACCAAAATGGATCAAAGAACTTGGAATTAAACCAGAAACCATACAACTATTTGAAGACAAAATAGATTCCACACTCCACCATATTGGTTTAGGAACCTTTGTGTTTAACAAGACTCCTGTAGCACAAGAATTAAAACTAAGAATTAATAAGTAGGATGCCATTAAGCTGAAAATCTTCTGCATAGCTAAAAAAAAAATTAGTATGTAGTGTCAAGAGAGAACCCACAGAATGGGAGAAAATCATGGCCTGATACCTCTCCGACAGGGGGCTGATATCCAGAATATACAGAGAACTCAAAAAACTTAACACCAAAAACACAAACACTCCAATCAATAAATGGGCTATGAAACTAAACAGAAACTTACCAACAGAGGAAGTTCAAAAAGCCAATAGATATATGAGTAAGAATTCTACATCACTAGCAGTCAGAGAAATTCAAATCAAAACTGCACTGAGATTCCACCTCACTCTAGTCAGAATGGCAAAGATGAAGAATACGAACAATAACAGATGCTGAAGGGGGTGTGGGGAGAAAGGAACACTAACATACTGTTGGTGGGACTTCGAGCTGGAACAGCCTCTGGTAAGTAGTGTGGAGACTCCTCAAAAAATTAGGGGTTGGAACCACCTTACAACACAGCCCACTCCTGGGTATTTTCCCAGAATAGCTAGAATCAGCATATTATGGAAACGCACAGCTACATCAATGTTTATAGCAGCTCAGTTTACAATAGCTAAATTATGGAAACAATCTAGATGCCCTTCCCTGGATGAACGGAGCCATAAACTGTGAGATTATATTTTACACACACACACACACACACACACACATACACATACACACACATACATGTTATACATGCACACAATGGAATTCTACTCAGCTATTAGGAAGAACAGTATTATGACTTTTTCAGGTAGATGGATGGAAATGGAAAAAAGTTATGTTAAGTGAAATAAAGCCAAACAGAGACTTAAGGGTCAAATGTTTTCTTTCGTATGTGGAAGCTAGAGTAAAACCTAAGATGATGAAAGTCAAGTTTATCTAATAGACCCACTGAATCTGAAGTAACACATGAGCTGGGGGAACCATAACTATGAGGATGGGGGATGGAGGGAAAGGGGGTGTTCAATACTGTAGAGTACTGTTTTTTGGTTGTTTTTTTTTAAAGAGAGAGGGACAGTGAGAGAGAGTGAAAGCAAGAAACAATTTTATTTAGTTTTTCATGTGACTTTTGTTGTTCTGAGACTTATCTATGTACTAGGTGCTGGGGTTTGAACTCGGGTACTTGTACATGCAAGGCAAGCGCCGTAACTGCTGAGCCACCACTCCAGCCCCTGGAGTATTCTTGACTCCCATGAGAAGCCCAAATATAGTCAGGCTGGCATATAAATCTAGTAACTTCAATGTTTAAATTACATTACATCATTAATTAAATTACATCATTTATTAAATTACATCATTTATATCTGTAACATGGAACTACAAAGGAGTCGTGAGTTTGCGGAGTGGGTGAAGGTGGGGAGATCCTGGACAAAGATCGGATTTAAGCTACTCTGTCAATACATTTGTATGAATGTGAACCAACAAATCCCTTCATTATGTTAGACAATGCTGAACCAATGGAGAAAACAAAACAACAACAAAAATATAGTTCCCAATAAAAAAAATCACTTTTATTCTATAAAATGTCTTTCTGTTGTGTTATAAATGTACCCTTTATACTTCTAGGTAAAGTTTTGTTTTTAAGAAATTTGACTTTTTCTGATTGTTTTATATACCAATAAATTTAATAATGGTTATTTTACCTTATGCAAAGTAATTAATATAGTGTGTCTTATGGAATCTTTGAGAGGTGAATATTTTGTGATTTAGTACCTTAATAATCATAGGTATTTGGGACTGTCTGTCAGAATATGAAAGTAGTATTATCCTCAAACAAAATGTTGAGTCAAGTATGGTGGCCCACACCTGTGATCCCCGTAACTCGGTTGAAGTAGGAGAATCACAAGTTTGAGGCCAGTCTCAGCAATTCAGTGAGGTCCTCAATGACTTAGCAAAACCTTGTTTGAAAATAGAAAATTTAAAGGACTGGGATGTGGCTCAGTGGTAAAACATCCCTGGTTCAATCCCGAGTGGACACCCCCTTCCCTCCCAAAATCAAAACAAAATGTTGAATTTTGTTTTATATGTGCCACTAGCTTATAAAACAGTTACCAGCATCAAATATAAGATGATGAGCTGGGTATGGTGATGCAGGCCTATAATCCCAGCAGCCTGGAAGGCTGAGGCAAGAGGATCGCAGGTTAAGGCTAAACTTAGCAACTTAGTGAGACCCTAGGCAACTTAGACCCTGTCTAAAAATAAAAAAAATAAGTGGGTATGTGGCTCAGTGATTAAGCAATTCAGGGTTCAATCTCTAGTGCCAAAAAAGAAAAGAAAAGAAAAAAAAGTTGATTGGTATCTGCCATTAGCTCATATATTCAGTTTTCTTTTGTTAACACAATATTTTAGAAATAATAAAAGCATACATTAAAAAGTACAGTCATGGGACTCATTCTAAGAAATGCATCATTAGGCAATTTCTTCAGTGTGCAAGCATTATAAGGGTGTACAGTATACAAACAAGATGGCTAAAATGTCACTTCATGAAATAATCTTATGGGATTTGCATAATATTTAAAGTAGTGTGTATAATTCTTCATGTGATACATGATTGTAAACAATACCAGTGACAAATGTGGTGTATGGATTAAAAAATTGTATTTCTCAGGAAAAATTTTTATACTATTTTATGTCTCAAGTAAGTTTAGACTAGTCTAGAATTTTTCCTGATTGCATTCAAAATGACCTATACACAGACATTAAAAAAACATAGTTATGTACTAATTTTGTTAATATTTGTCTTTGAGCCTTGTTTTATGTTAGAATTTTATTTGATGAATGCTATAAAAATGTGCAGTTTTATCAAAAAGAAAACCTATTGAAGTTAGAAAAGTTCAGTTAAAAATCTTTAGTTTTTCTTCTAATGTTAGGGGAAATGTCTTTGGAGGTCAGAACAAATCTGAATGTGTTCTGTGGATAACATGGTAACATTGTTAGTGTTAATGTTAATTTCCTTATTACCATAGTTACACTGTTCTTTAAAGGAATGCCCTTGTTTTTTGGGAAATTGACACTGAAGTATTAGGAGTAATGTGGTATTATGCCTGCAGCTGACACAAATGGTTTTGGAAAAAAGTATGTGTTCATATCCATGTGTATTTAGAGACAAATGAGAGGACACATGATAAAATACAGGGAATCTGAAAAGAAAGATAAATGGGACTTTTTTTTCCCTTATTCTCAAAACTTCTACAAGTTTTAAATATTTTTTAAAATTAAGAGTTAAAAATGTTTGATGGTTGGGAGAAGGTTGGGGAAATGTCTTAAAATTAAACTACTTCATAAATGATGCTATTTTTATAGATATTTAAAATTGCCAGACTTTAAAGATCTACTTTAACTCCATTTTCTGATAAGTGAGATGTGAAGAGTGGCAAATTAGATTTACTAGTACTTCAATACTGACTTAGTAAGGATTAATCATCATCATAACAATTTTTTGTTAAAGAATCATAAATAGAATTCTTTAAGGTAAAGTGCTGGTCACTGGGGTCTTTGTGAAATTCCACCATGGTATACTATGGTCAGGGCCAGAAAGTACATTAAGTGATGGTGTAGCCTGTCAGCCTCATTAAAGATACTTGCAAAACATACCTGATTTAGGTGTGGTTCTATGAGCAAGTGAATATGCTGATGGAGGGCTGTATTTATTAGTTTTGTTTGTTTGTTTGTTTGTTTTTTAGAGAGGGACAGTGAAAGAGAGAGAGAAACAACTTTATTTAGTTTTTCACACGTCCTTCGTTGCTCCAACACTTAGTTGTATACGTGGTGCTGGGGTTTGAACCTGGGTCCTCGTGCTTGCCAGGCAAGTGCCTAAACCACTGAGCCACCACTCCATCCCCTATACATTAGTTTTGATAAGTACATGAACCTTGTATTAGATGATATGGTAGAGATTCATTCTAAAAGTAAACAACTGGGTGGAATCATGCTAAAGGGATATAATATTACTCTGCTGCAAAGTGTTTCCAAGTAGAAGTGATCAATGAAGTGAGCAATTAATAGATAGAGCTGCATTTTTTCGATGTTCTTTGCTGGGAGTATAGTTTTAAAACATTTATTTGTTCATGTTGTTTTGCTACTGTTATGTTATCACCAAATGTTAATAAATGCTGCGGGACTCTATTTAAAAAAAAAGAATTGTGGGAGCTGGAGCAGTGGCTTGGCTGTTACGGCGCTTGCCTAGCATGGGCAAGTACATGGGTTCGAACCCCAGCATCCATGTACACAACTAAGTGTCTGAGCAACGAAGGCCATGTGAAGGGCTCAATAAAAATTGATTCTCTCTGTCTCTGTCTCTGTTTCTCTCTCTCACTGTCCTTCTTTCTTAAAGAAAAAATCATGAATAAACTCTGTCTTTTTGTTTCCTTTTTTTAAAATCTACTTTTTCATCTGGTTTTTGTTTTTCTGACACTTAGTTGTGTATGTGGTGCTGGAGTTCAAACCTGGGTCCTTGCTTATGCCAGGCAAGGGCTGTACTACTGAGCCATCCTTCCACCCCCTAAACTATGTCTTTTTTTTTTTTTTCCCAGAGAGAGCGGGGGAGAGAGAGAAAGGGAAAGAGAGAAACAATTCTATGTAGTTTTTCATGTGGATTTTGTTGCTCTGACATTTGTTATGTATGTGGTGCTGGGGTTCGAACTTGTGTCCTTGCATATGCCAGGCAAGCACGGTAACCGCTGAACCACTGCTGCAGCCCCTAAACTATGTCTTTTAATACAATTTATATTTCTGTTTTTGGTGTGGTAGTCAATGGTCCTTAAAAAATCTCATATTTAAGTATAATACAACCGTAGGCGAACTCAGAAAAGGAAAACTTGAAGGCATAGACTTTGAAATGGGAGTGTATGTTTTAATTAAAAATGACAGGTTGGCACTATGGAAATCGGTATGGAGGTTTCTCAAAAGTCTAGGCATGGAACCACCATGCTATACCACTTCTTGATATTTATCCTGAAGAATTAAAGTCATCATACTACAGTAATACATGTATAACCTATGTTTATAGCAGCACAATTCATAGTAGCCAAACTATGGATTGATATATATACACAATGGGGTTTTATTCAGCCATAAAGAAAAATGAAATTATTGCATTTACAGGAAAATAATATGGGACTGGAGACCATTATGTTAAGGGAAATAAGTCAAACTTACAAGATTAAGTATATTTTTACTCATGCTGAAACTTGAGAAGTAAAGGAAGAGATGGGGCAGATCTGATGAAAATCAAAGGGCAATCAGGGATGGGAACTCATGGGGGAGGGGAAAGGGCTGTGGAGTGATATTGGCCAAATCATATTGTTACATTTTTTGTTGTGTGCATATGGGGACAACAAATCCCATCAGTATGTACAACTATCATGTGTCAATAAAAAATGTGGAAAAAATGACTGGTTGCTTTTCAAAGAATTCTATATCCTTTTTAAAATTTTCCCTTTTCCTTTTCTGATACTGGGGATAGAACCCAGGGCCTCTTGCATGCTTGGTAAACCCTCTATCACTGAATTACATCTTCAGCTCTTAGAATCCTATATCTTAGATTATATTTAAGGAATCTTCAGAAAACAAAATCATTCTAGTTCCTTGTTGCCATTAGTGCTTTTAGAAGAATTTAAACAGCCGTCATTATGAGTAATTCAGGACAATGCCGTAATTTTTTTGGTCTAAGACTTGTTATTAAAAAAATGTGTTACATCTGATTGGTACATGTTGAGGAATAGAATTAAAAATATAGACTTGTTAATGAGGAAACTAAGGTTAGTGAGAATTAAGTATTTTTTCCCTAATAAGAAATTGTCAAATCAGTTTTTTGTAACAGGAAAAAATAAGTACCAGGGAATTTACTATGATTTCCTTTGTGGTGTTTGTTTTATAAAATTACTTCATTTTTTATCTGAATTCTGAATTTGCATACTTTGTCTGATAGAAAGAGCTTTTTTGACTTTTTAATTTTAATTTGTAGTTGGTATTTGTTTTAAATGAGATTTTAAGACAGCCTATTGTCTTTTTTTTTTAAGAGAAGAGAGAGGGACAGTATGAAAGAATGAATTTTATTTAGTTTTTCATCTGGTTTTTGTTGCTCTGACACTAAATTGTTTATGTGGTTCTGGGGTTAGAACCTGAGTGCTCACACATGACAGCCAAGTTTAATACTGCTGAGCTACTGCTCTAACCTCGACAGTCTAACAGTTTGATGCAGGTTTTAAGTTTGTATTTACGGGGCTTGTTGTTAGGTATGCACCAAGACTAAACACTAGTAATTAGATCACTATTGATTTTAATCTGGTCTCACCTGAGTTAACTTTTTTTATGGTAGCTGGGATTGAACCCCTGGTGGCTTAACCACCAAGCCACATCCCCAGTCCTTTTCATTTTTTATTTTGAGACAGGGTCTAAGTTACTCAGGGTCTCCAAGTTGATGAGACTGGCTTTGAATTTGTGATACTCCTAACTCAGGCTCCTGAGCCATTGGAATTTCAGGTGTGCATCACTGTGTCCAGTTCATCTAAGTTAACTTTTAAAATTAGAAAGAGAGCTTTTAGCTGAACTGTTTCATAAGCAAGATTACAATAAGCATGTTTAACCACATAACACCAATATTGAGAATTTGGTTTTTTTTTTAAAGTTAATTCTTGGTGGTATTAGTATCCTATCATTTCTTTCCTCTGTTTTAGAACATATATATATATATATATTTTTTTTTTTCTGTAATTGGAGATGACCTGGTCACTGTCTTCTGAATATATTAAGTCCTGATAGCTGAGTAGGCTTAAATTATTGTTCATAGCTGCAAGAAGGAAAATGAAAAAAAGTGTGATTTCTACCTCCTTTGTGACTCTTTATTAGGGAATGTTGCTTGCACTTAGGTTTGAAGCTTTTGGCAAAATGGAAGTGGCAGAAGAAAGGGGATAAGCATGTTTTATTGAATTTCTTCATTTTAGTTCTCTTTTCACAAAAACAAACATGCTGTATATGAAGCTAGTTACATGTTGATTATTCCATTTATTATCTATTCAGTTTTATGTTACAAGTTAGCAATCTCTCTAAACCATAGTTTCCTCATCACTAAAATGGAGAAAATAAGAGCTCCTACCTCATATTGTTGGTTTGGATACTAAATGAAATATATATGCATATAAAATTATCATAACAGTATGTATGCAGCCCCTGGTGAGATCCCAGTTCATTATTATCTTAAATGTATTATTATTTGGAATTATTTTGCAAATGAAATAGGAAAAATTAAAGTGTTATTGATGTTAAGCTAACAAATATTTTATTAAACTCTAGAAATGAAGGAATGCTTGTGTGTATTTAAGCAGATAGGAATAAAAATTAATTTTTTTAATATTGGTATTTGTTTTGTTTTAATAGGTACCAGCAGATGTTGCATACAAACTTGGTATACCTTGCTACAATAGCAGATTCTAATCAAAATATGCAGTCTCTTTTACCAGCAGTAAGTATTTTTAAAATAGTGTGAAGTAGACAGTCTTTATAGTTATGATATATTTTTGTTTAATGATTTTGAGTTTTGTTTAGTTAATCTTGAATTACTCTGAGAACATGAAAGTATTCTGTTTTCTAAAGGCTTTATTGTTTTGTTCATTTAATTTGAATTAATTGACCTAGAATCAGTTCTCTTTCTTAGGAAGTTAAATCTACTCATTCACCCACCCACTTACCTACCCACCTACCTACATATTTATTTATTTTAATTTTAATCACCTAAGTAATTTGCTAATGTGTGTGGAATATTTCACAGCAAATACCAGGTATCATATGATTTCACTAGTAAGTGCTTTAATATACATCTGGCAGATAAGATCATTATCCTACCCAATAAAATTAATCATAATTTCTTAACATCTTATAATAACCCGTCTGTTTTCAGTTTTCCGTCAGCTACCTCAAATATTAGAAGTCTTAATGTTTGGTTGCCTCAGAATCCAAACAAAGTCAACATGTTGCATTGGTTGCTATATGTATTAACTTTCTTTTAATGTATATCAGTTTGTCCCATTTAATTTCCATTTATTTATTGGAGAAATTGAGTCTTCTACCATATAGATTTTCTCGCATTCTGGATTTGGCTTTTTGAATCCTCATGATCGTTTTACATGTTTCCTCAATCTCTTCTTTCTTTTGGACTGATATCTAGGTAGAGTGGCTTAATTATAGTTAGGTTTGTTTTTGGTTGAGAGTATTTCATTGGTGGTATTATATACATATTGTATCACATCAGGAAGACTGTGTTTGGTTCCATTTTCAGTAGTGTTAAAATTGATCAGTGAGTATAGGTAATGCCAAAATAATGAATCCATTATAAAATTTCCTGTCTACTTTTCTCTTAATGGTTTTAATGGTCATTTATGCTTGTCAACCAGGTCCTGTATTCATTTTGGGATCACAAAATGGCAGATTTCTAATTTTATAGTTCCTCTTTAAGTTAATAAAAGAAAAAACTTCCTTTTATTGAATGCTTGGTTATACTGAAATTAGAGAGCCCCCTGTAAGGAGAGTCAGGATAAAGACTGCTAACTTTGCTCAGCATGATTTCTTTCATTGTCATCCATTTACCTTCAAAGGCTGTATGTGTGTATATATTTAGGAGTCTGACTTTTAAGTTTTGTTTCTATCTGCTGTTGCTATATACATAAAATAAAATTGATTTAGAATCTCACTATCTTGTTTATCCTTATTTCTAACAAATTTTCTGTAGATGCTTTGTTTTCTGTATTCACAAAATATCATTTGTGAATAGGGAGTTTTTTTTTTTTTTCTTGCCAATCCTTATACCTTTTATTTCTTTCTCTTGGCTTACTTCTCTGGCTAGGACTTCTAATACATTTATGAGTAGAAGTGGTGCTAGAGGACATCCTGATCTCAAAGGGAAGGTTTTCTCTGTTTGCAGTGGTGTTCTATAGATACCTTTTATCAGAATAAGGAAGTTCTGTTTTGTTTCTGGCATGCTAAAAATTGATAATCTTGAATGGATGTAAAACTTTTATCAAATACTTCTATTGTGGTTAATGAAATAATCAAAAGCTTTTTCTTTAAACTGTTAATGTGGTAAATTGTGCTGACTTACTTTTTAATTCTCCGTCTTGCATTCTTCTAATTAACCTTCTTGTTAATAATACGCTTGGTCACACTTTTTAAAAAAATCACTGCACTTAGTTAAATTTTGATCATGATTTTTGCATCATTGTTCATGAGTGTAATCTTCAATTTTCCTTTCTTATGATGCTGTTGTCTTTTTTGAGATTATGCTGGCTTCATAAAATGAGCTGGAGAATATTCCCATTTTTTCTTACCTGCAAGAATGTGCAAGATGTGGCTCCCATTTACTTTTTAACAGATCAGTATATTTTAGGAAAGTTATGTTGGTCTAGAGTTTTCTTTATGAGAAAGCTTTTGTTTACTTAGTTCTTTAATGTTTTGTTTATAGGACAGCTTACATATACATGTACATATGGCATATACATATGGCCTTGAACTTGTGACCCTCCTTACTGTAAATAATGTCCTTTTTTTGAGTATTGGGGATTGAACCTAGGGACATTTAACCACTGAGCCACATTCCCAGCCCTTTTTATTTTGAGACAGGGTCTTGCTAAGTTGCTTAGAGCCTCACAGAGTTGATAAGGCTGGTCTTGAACTTGTGATCCTCCAGTCCCAGCCTTCCAAGTTGCTGGAATTACGGGCGTGTGCACCATGCTCAGCTATTAAGCTGTAAACAACATTCTTTATAGGAAAAATACTTATGTCTTTAAGGATTAATTTTTATATTTTTGCAAATTTCTTTTAAATGTATGACTTAATAATAAAAGTCACCTGTATTTTCATACCTATTTATGAATTAAGTCTATTGGAATATGTTCTTTTTTTGTTTGATATAAAAGAAAATCTAGTCTTAGATATGTAGTTGTAAAAGGGAAAGCTACTTAGTAGCCTTTTCACGTTGTTGCAGATAATTTTGTTTGATATTACAACAGACCTGAGCAAGTTTGTTTTTTTGTAAACTGAATTGCAGTATGGAGTCCTAAATTGTATTTATATGTGGTTTTTCTTCTGGTACATTAAAGTCTATTGGTCTGTCTAAACTTTGAATAGATCTTTTAGTCATGTATAATGTTGTAATATCATGCTTTGGTTATTTGGAAAATAGAAGTTTACAGAGTTAGGCAGATCTTCTAAAATATTGACATAATTTGTGATGTGATACCAAAGATGACATTTGATAAAATTACCACCAGTCTAACCAGGAAAGTATTGGGAAGTTGTCAAGTTCCCGGTAGTAGATATGTTTGTTACATTTCCAATTTTTGTTTGAAATCTTAAATTTGATTTTGGCAATAAATGCCTTCATTGCTTTTCCTGACTCACTGTTGTCTGTTTTTGAGAAAATATCTACCAAGTACCCAAACCTGGATTAGTATAGTTAGCAACAAACACAATGCCTAGTTCAATTAGCAAATCAGAAAGTGCTTTTTTAAAAATATCTTTACTCTGATTTTCAGAAAATAATGATTTTTTTTGCTATTTTCAGAGTATTTATTTATTTGAAAAGCATGAAAAGAACTTTAATCAGTGTAGCTACATTGGGAAGGCAAAGGGGGATCTTTTTCCTTAGCCCTGCCTTCTAGGGGCTGACAATGATTTTGAGGTTTTATAGAAAGGGGATTGAGGGCAGTGGTGGGGATCCCACATAGCTGGAGGGATGCCCTGCTGCCAAAGCAGGTGAGGTTTGTCTCATTGTCTTAGGATTGTCCAGGCTTGTCGTGATAAGAAAGTTGCTGTTGCCTGGGGGTTGTCAAGATGTTCAACTGATCAGACCTTGTTCCTGGAATCCAAGGTGATTTGTATTTAAGGAGACAGATGCAAAATGGATACAAAGATACCATTTCTTTAATCCTGCTTTTAGCTACCCATTGGACTTTTGCAGGCAAACATGAAGAGTCTTAAGTCCTGGTTACAGTTCTCCTTGGTTTGTCCATTCCTCAGTCTTGAGGGAACTGGAGCAATCTGGCTTTGTAGGTTTCTTGGCCTAGTGATGACAACTCTTTGACCAATGACTGAAGCAAATAAGTGCAGAGAGTATAAATGCAGAGGATCAGACTCTTAAGACAGGGGTCATATTTTGGGGTCCAAAGAGTCCAAAGTGTTCATTTCTCTGTTTCACCAAATGATGGTAAAAAAGCAGCTGATACTGTTTTGAAGTGGAAAGAAAGAGACCCTGAGATGCATGTAATTTTGATAAACCTGTGGTTCCCTCTTTTTTTGCCCTTTTTGTTCTGGGGTTGGGTAACTGCAAGTGACTAATGCCCAAATGACATGCTTTCTCCTGGCACAGCTTAGCTATGCCAGAGACCTAGGCCAGGTGTTTGAATCTGGTGATCCAGTAAACCAGATCTGCTCACTTTCCCCAGCAACCAAACGGAACAGGTAACGGCAAAAAGCATGAGAGGAACTTGAAATCGGTGTGGCTACTTCAGGAAGGCAAGGGATCCATGTCCTTAACCCTGTGTTCCTGTTGCAGAGTATTTAATAGATATGGAGAATTTAATAATTTGTACTGCTTAGTAAAAGTACATTTTAAAGTGAAATTAGCCTTTTCTGTATACAGTGATTAATAATAGAGTTTTTTTTGCCTTTGTTTCAATTCATAATAAGATTCCAGCAGTTATATCTAGTTTTGCTTTTGCACCATCTTTGTAAATATCAGTATAGCATAAAAAACAAATATCATCTTAGTATTATTTTGGAAATAGTTTTGTGCTTGGGGGCCTCTTAAAAGTGTATTGAGGATCACACTTTCTGAACCTATCTATTGTCATATGTTTTTGTTTCTGATTAAATTTCGTCTTTGTTTCCCTTGTTTTTGGTGTATTTTGCTGTTCTGAGTTTTGAAATGAATGCCTGCTTCTCCAATATTCAGTCTTCTATATTAGTACATTTATTTAAGAACATAAATTTCCTTCTAATGTAGTATATATTCATATTTATTCAGTTCCAAGTATTTAACATTTTTTTAATTTCTTTTTTATACAAGTCAATGAAATGTACAAATTTCCAGACTTGTGGGAATCTGTTTTCTTCATTTCTGGGATTATTGCATTATGGTTAGATATTATTTTATATGGTTTTAGTGCTTTGTAATTCTTTGAGATTTATTTTAGGATGTAGCATATGGTCGATTTTTATAAATATTTCATGTGTATTTTATTTTATTTATTTTTTAAAGGGAGAGAGGGACAGTGAGAGAGAGAAAGAGAGAATCAGTTTTATTTAGTTTTTCATCTGGTTTTCGTTGCTCCAAAATTTAGTTGTGTATGTGGTACTGGGGTTTGAACCCTGATCCTTGTGCATGCCAGGCAATCGCCAAAACCGCTGAGCCACTGCTCCAGCCCCTTGTGTATTTTAAAAGAATGTGTTCTTTACCTTTGAAATGCCAAGTTCTAAATATGTCTGTTAAGTGTGTTAAATATTTTTGCATCTTCTATAGACTCTGATTGTTTTTGTTTTTTTAGATTTTCTAATGTTTTGTTTGTTCTTTCATATACTGACATGTGCGTTTTTAAAATGTATAAATGTGGATTGTCTTTTTTCTTTAGCTTTTTCAAGTTTTGCTCAATATATTTTTGAGATAATTGTGCGTATACATTTAGAAATTTACATCTTTTTGGTTCTTTTTAACATTGATCATTATGAAATACCCTTTTACTTCTAATAATGCTTTTTGTCTTAAAGTCTGCTTTGTCTGATGTTAGTATAACTAGATGAGCTTTCTTTAGTGTTTGCATGGTAGCCAACCATTTTCTTTGGTTTTAGAAATGTATTTTATGAACAGCTTGTAGATTTTTAAAAAATTCAGTGTAGATCATACAATGCCCTTTGTCGCATGTGTCATATATACCTTTTATTGTTCTTTTTTGCCTTCTTTATAGTTATTTTTTATTCTTTTTTTTTTTGCAAGGACCACTGTATACTTCAGTGACCTTCTGTTGTTGTCTTGTATTTTAAATCTGTGTATTTGCTTACAAATGATTGTTCTTTATTGAAGTCAGCATTCCTTAGACTTATCCAAATAGCTGTTTCTGATGCATTTTAGTTCTTCATCTACACTTTTTACAGCCTTCTAGTTTAGATCAATTTCTTTTCCCTCTGGAACAGGAACAACATCCTTTTTTTAAGGAAAAAAAAAGAGAGAGAGAGAGAGAGAGAGGGACAGGGAGAAAAATCAATTTTATTTAGTTTTTCACGTGACTTTCATTGCTCTAATACTTTGTTGTGTATGTGGTACTGGCGTTGGAACTTGTGGCCTTATGCATGCCAGGCAAGTGCCGTAACCCCTGTGCCACCTCTCCAGCTGCTGGAAGAATGTTCTGTAGTATTGTGGGAGCACTAGTTTGCTGGTGACAAATACCTTCAGGTTTTTTTTTTTTTTTTTCTTTTTTTTGGGCCAATAGTGTGGGTGTTTGGGGACGATGTGCTTCTAAAATTGCCTTTATTTCAGTATTATTCTTGATCCCCTTCCTTCGCCCCCAGGATTGGTCAACATCAGTCTTAAAATATGTTTTTGCTGAGGACATATTCTGGGTTGGCAGTTATTTCCTATCAGCATCTTGCGTTTATCGTTCTGTTGTTCTGGCTTTGTATTCATTGAAAATATATCTGTCAACCTAATTGTTACTACTTTGAAGGTAATCTTTTTATTGCATTTAAGATATTTTGCTTTGTCTAGGGTTTTCTGCAGTTTTACTATGGTATGTCTAGGTATGGATTTCTTTTTATTTATCTTGGTGTTTTTTGGAAATTTAGAAATCTGTAGATTGAGGTCTTTTGTTTTATGAAATTTTCAATCATTATCTCTTTAAAGAAATCTTTTCTGTAAAGTCCAATTAAACTTACATTAGACATTATAACTGAATTTTTGTATCTTTTAATACTTTCATATTTTTCCAATAACCTTTTCTTGTTCTAGGAATATATATATATTTTCTGATTAATTTTCTAGTTGACAATCACTGGGCATAATCTGATAACTTATTTATCGAATTCTTAATATCTATTCATATATTTTTTTTGCTTCTAGAATTTCTAATTTTTAATCTGCTCAACCATTTTGAAAGTACTTTCAGCTCTCTGCTGAAATTTTGAGCACTGTAAATAATTTTTCCCCAGTATTGGGAAAATTTTCAACCATATCAAAACATTTAGGGATTAATCAAATACCACTGGATTCTGTAGTTTTTTATCATCTATGTATACATGTGCAAACATACCCAGATACATGTTTGTTCATTTTTTCTTCTGTTTTTCATTTTTTGGGATGGCATTGTTATTTTAAAGTGTCTAAAACAGGCTGGAGCAGTGGCTGGCAAGCACGAGGACCCGGGTTCAGACCCCAGCACCACTTAGCACAACTAAGTGTTGGAGCAACTAAGGCCATGTGGAAAACTAAATAAAGTTGTTTCTCTCTTTCTCTGTCTCTCTCACTGTCCCTCTCTTTAAAATAAATAAATAAATAAATAAAGTGTCTAAAACTTCTAATATTTGAAATTATTGTGGGGCTGTCTGTACTGATTGCCATTCACATTATGTTGCCTTATGTATATTTGGTTTTCTTGATTGTGAGTCAGGAATTATTTGGGGTATTCATCGTAGAAATAATTTGCTGACTAGGATGATGTCTTCCTTCCAGCAACATTGTCCTTTTCTCTTACCAAGTGTCTAGGGGCATTAGCAGTCTAGGATCACTTCATTTACATTTCAGAGATTGAGTTTTCTAGGTATCTCTAGAGGAACTGAATTGGCTGTACAGACCAAGCAAAGTTTGTTACACATCTGGTTCTTCCTTAGGTTTTTGATTTGCTAGGGCTTATTGGGCCCTGGACTTCTGTCCTTCCAACCTGTGGGTAGCACCTTCTCACCTTGCTCAGATAGTCTCTGGATTGACTAACGTGCCCACAGCAACTGTGCCTCCCATACCCCTGCCAAGTTTGGGCCCACCTCACAGTTTCTTTCTTCTCCAAGATCTTGAATTGATTATTTTTCATTACTTGGTTTGCATTTTCATATCTGTAAGAAATTTAAAAAATATTTTTTCCAACTTTTTTTGTTTTGTTTTGTTTTGTTCTCTTTTGCCCTTGGTTTGAATCACCTGGTCTGCCTTCACCCTAGATAATTTTCCGTTTGCTAATCAGAGAATATTACTTACATTTTTGGCTTATCAAATATGATCATTTCTTTGGAGCAAGAAATAACTTTTGAAGAATGACTAGTATGATTAAGTCCACTTCTTAAGATATTAGATCCATTCTGTGGTTGAGGAAACTGAGTCTCAGGTTAATTAATTTGATTAGAAGCTTGTATTTGATAAGAGGTTGATTTGAACTGAGATTTGAACTGAGATTTGAACACAGGCCTTACTGAAAGCAAAGTATGTTATGTTTCTAGGATGAAGTGGAAATAAAAACCTGACCCATTTAATCTTAAATTTATGCATTATTCTAGGACTTGACTAGATTGTCACAGAATTTTTTGTTTTGTTTTGTTCAGTTTGAGTACTGGGGATTAAACCCAGGGTGTTTAACTGCTGAGCCACCCTAACCCTTTTTTATTTTTATTTTGAGACAGGGGTCTTGCAAAGTTGCTCAGGGCATCCAGAGTCTTTGAATTTGCAATCCCCTTGCCTCAGCTTCCAGAGTTCCTGGGATTATAGGTGTGCACCAGCACACTTGGATATCTTTTTCACAGAATTTGAAATGAAAATTTATGGGCTGTAGTGTTTTGGTTGTTCTGTTTTTTTTAGTTGTTGTTGTTGTTTTTAAAGAGGGAAGGACAGTGAGAAAGGGAGAGAGGGAATCAGTTTTTATTGAGTTTTCACATGGCTTTCTTTGCTCCGACACTTAGTTGTGTACGTGGTGCTGGGGTTTGAACCCAGGTAGCTGTGCGTGCGGGGCAAGCGCCGTAACCGCTGAGCCACTGCTGCAGCCCCTGGGTGTTCTGCTTTACTGTTATGGAAATGAATGTTACGTTTGTCTCCTCATTGTTTGGAGCTATGCCTGTACTTGTATATTATATTACTGGGAAACATGTTTCTGTTTATAGTTGGGGATGGTAGGTTTAAGTGGGATCTTAGGAGCTTTGCATATCACTTTTGCCGTAGTGACCTGTTTTTTAGCTATTTGTTCTAACAAGTCTGAAAAACGTGACATATTCTCAGTATGTTCTCATCAGTACAGGTAACTCATTATGACAAAGATTCTCAAGTCAGGGTCTTGAGGCTTGAGAAGGAGATATTTCTCTCTAGATACTCTTATCAGAATCTTCTGGGGGGAAGAGGTATAGTTTGCCAGTTAACCTCAGATGATTCTGACATATTCCCTTCTATACTCTTTCTCCTGCCAATGAGTTGAGATTCTCTGCATAACTTATGATTTGGGATAATTCTGGATTTTTCTACTTTTTTAAATTTTTTTTTTTAAAGGACAGTGAAGAGAGAGAGAAAGAGAATCAATTTTTATTGAGATTTTCACATGGCTTTCATTGCTCTGACACTTAGTTGTGTACGTGGGTGCTGGGATTTGAACCTGCGTACTTGTGCATGCTGGGCAAGCGCCAAAACTGCTGAGCCACCGCTCTAGCACTACTGTATTGATTTTAAATATTGTACCCATAAAATGTGGAAATGTTTTAAAGTTTTAAGCAGTACAACTTTTCGGATTATGTCCCATATTCTCTCTCAGTTTTATATAAAACACAGGCATTTTGGTCAGATTGTGTGTCTAGAGATTTAATTACTCATTTCTCTTGCCCTTCCTCAGGAAGGTAATAATTCTTGAGAAGTTAATGTGGTAAAATTGACCTTAGTATAGAAATTCATTATGGTGCAGTAAATTTCTTTTCTTTCTTTCTTTCTTTTTTTAAGAGAGGACAGTGAGAGAGAGAGAGAGAGAGAGAGAGAGAGAGAATCAATTTTTATTTTGTTTTTCACATGGCTTTTATTGCTCTGACACTTAGTTGTGTATGTGGTGCTGGGGTTTGAACCCGTGTACTTACATGCCAGGCCAACGCCGTAACCACCGAGCCACCACTCTAGCCCCTGCTCCAGCCCCAGTAAATTTCTTAATGGGTGGTATTTTTATAACATTAAGAAAAGCTTAGCTGGGGTTGGGGATTTAGCTCAGTGGCACAGCGCTTGCCTAGCATGCGCAAGGCCCCGAGTTCGGTCCTCAGCCCTAAAAAAAAAAAAAAGAAAAGCTTAGCATCACTGAATATGGTGTTGCATGCCTGTAATCCCAACAACTTGGGAGGCTGAGGCAAGAGGATCTGAGGTTACGGTCAGCTTTAGTAACTTAGTCCCTAAGCAACTTAGTGAGACCTCTCAAAATAAAAAAATAAAGGGGCCTGGGTTTAATCTCCAGTACCAAAACAAAAACGTAGAGTCCTATCTTGCCATAGTTTAGTGGTGGATTATTTATTTTTTATTTTTATTTATTTTTTGTGGTCCTGGGAATGTAACCCAGGACCTCATTGTGATAAACACATGCTCTCCACTAAGGTACATCCTCATTCTCTATTTTTGTTTTCAATTTTTGGGGTATATTTTAGAGAATTCTTCAGCTCTGGGAAGAGTAAGCATTTACTTTTTGTTATTTCAGAATAGATGAATTTGGAGTGATTAGTAATTAACGTCTTTGGAGTTGGATAGATGTAGGTTTTTGGATCAGATGAAATGTAACGCTAGAGTTATGATTTTGGGAATGTGTTTTTGTTTCATAAAACAGAAAAATTGTATTTATTGAGAAATTTGTTATTAAAATTGGGGAAAGTATAGTTAGTAGGTGAATCATTCTGGGGTCTGAACCCTTAGGAAATTTATATAATCGTCATCTTTTAAATTTGAGAACTCATCACTTCATTTACTAATTATTAAGTGGTTTATTATATGTCAGTTGATAGTCATCAATTACTTTTTTTTTTAAAGAGAGGGAGACAGAAAAAGAATCAGTTTTATGTTTTTCATTTGGTGTTTGTTATACTTTGTTGTGCAGGATGTGCTGGGGTTCGAAACTGCATTCTCACGCATGCCAGGCAAGTGCTGTAACCCCTGAGCTACCACTCCAGACCCTCATTAGTTACTTTTGAAACACAAGTGAACAAATTAGACAGATATGCTTACTTTGTGTATTAGGTTCTATCAAGTAAGGCAGTCATACTAATAAATAAGAACATCATGTAGCATGTTGGAAGAGAAGAGCTACAGAAAGGGAAAAATAGAGCAAGAAAGGTGTATTAGAAATACTGGGGTATGGGCTTTGCAGTATGAAATAGAGGGGTCAGGTTCAGTCTCATTGAGAAAGTGACATCTGAACAAAGATTTGAGGGCGAGTGCTTTTGGCAGAGGAAACAAGTAGGGAGAATGATCCTGAGGTAAAACTTATGTTTGGCTTTTAAAGGAAAAGCATGAAGTTGTGGCTGGAATAAATAAGGTAAGGAGGTACTATGGACAGGTGATAGTTTTTTAGGCTACCATAAGGATTTTGGCCTTTATTCAGAAATTGGAAGCTATTTGAGGATTTTGAGCAGAATAATAAATTATATTTTGGTAAGCTCATTCTAACTACTGTGTGGCGAAGTTAGTCTAGAGGAGCATAGGTTGAAACAGGGAGTTTCAGTTAGGAGACTACTATAATAATAAACATAAGAGATTTGATGATGGCTGTAGTTGAGTGGTGGTAGAGGGAGGTGGTAGAAATGGTCAAATTTTGGGTATATTTTAAAGGTAGAGGTCAAAGGACATGCTGAGAATTTAATGTGGGGCCAGAGAATGAGAAAGGATTTATTTATGGATGACTTAATGGTTTTTAGTGGGCAACCGGAAGGATGAAATTACTGTCACAGTTTAGGGATAATAATGATTTGAAGGTGTGGCATACCAAGGATTTAAGTCTAATAGATTTCCAAAGGAAGATGTGAATATAGAACAGGCAATTTTGACAATTAAAAACAATGTAAGTTGCTAGAAAGGTACTGGCCCTTCATTTATTTTATTTTATTTATTTTTTAAAGAGAGAGTGAGAAAGAGAGAGAGAAAGAATCAATTTTTATTTAATTTTTCATGTGGCTTTTGCTACTCCGATACTGCGCTGTGTACGTGGTGCTGGGGTTTGAATTCGCATACTTGAACATTGGTAACCACAGAGCCACTACTCCAGCCCCCCTCATTTAATTTTGAAGTGTTATTTATATTTCAAAACCATTTTTCATTTAACAAATGCTTATCAAGTGCATGTATTTGATACTAGATGATTGGAGGCTCTAGTAATAAATAAGTGTAAACATGGACCCAATCCTTACAAAACTTTAACAAATAGCGGGGAAGACAGACACTTAAGTAATCACACACAGACACATTTGAAATTACAACTGTAGTTAAGTTCTATGATGGAAGGGCATTTGGAACTGTAGGAGCAGACAGTGGGGCCCTGATTATTCTGATATTATGATGGGAAGGTTTTCTGGTTATCAGGGTAGGAAATAACATAATTCACATAAAAATCAAATCTATTCGGGCTGGAGCAGTGGCTCAGTGGTTTCAGCACTTACTGGCATGCAGGAGGACCCGAGTTGGAACCCCAGCATCACGTTCACAACGAAGTGTTGGAGCAACAAAGGCCATATGAAAAATTAAAAAAAATTGATTCTCTCTCTCACTGTCCCTCTATATATATATAAAAGGAGAAAAATTAAATGTGTTCATTTAAAGTGTATAGATAGATGAGTTCCTGTGATCACTACAAACAAATTATAGAACAATGCTGTAATCCCCACCAGATTTTCTAACATCCCTTCCTTTCTATTTTTGTTAGTTTTTTTTTTTAATTGATGTGTAGGGGTTCTTTCTGTATTCTGGAATGTCTTTATTGGCTATATATATTGCACCTTTTTCTACTTTTTTTTTAATGCTTATAATGGTGTCCAGTTAACTGAGTTTCTAATTTAAATGAAATTCAGTTTGCCACTCTTATGAATAATTTTTGTATCCTGTTAAAGAAATATTTTCCTCTGTCAAGGTCATAATGATATGCCTGTATTTTCTTCTAAAAGTTTATCCATGTTCCATTGCAAATTAAATTTGTGTATCATTTGAGTTAGGAATTAAGGTTCGTTTTTGTCCATATTGTATTCAGTTGATCTTACACCATTTATTGTAAATATCATTCTTTCACCTTTGAATGTAAGTTGTTTTGTTGTTTTTGTATGTGTGGGTTGTTTCTCACCTGTCTGTTCTGTTCTCTTGGTCTGTTTATCATTGCTCTAACTGTATGTCTTAGTTATGATAGCTTATAATACCATATAACATGTCTGGTGGTGGTGTTCTTTCTTTAAGGCTGTCTTGTCTATTCTGTGTGCTTTCCATTTCCATATACAGTTCAGAGTCAGTTAGTGAATTTCTGGGAAAAGCTTCCGCAATTTTGATAGGGGTTGCATAGAATCTATAGATCAGCATTGGGGAAATTGATTATCTTCATAATATTGAATCTTTCAAGAATGTTTCAATGTAGAGGTATTGCATATTTCTTGTTATTTCTAGTAATTCAGATTTTTGGATGTTGTTATAGATGATGGCAATTTTTAAATTTCATTTTGTAATTGCTTGTTAGAAGTTATGTAGCAATATAACTGATTTTTATATGTTGAGCTTGTATCCGGTTGGCTTGCTATATTCATTATTTCTAAATATGCAAAAGTGAAGATAAAAATGTTTTCCCAATCTTTCTTTTTTATTCTCTTTCTACTTCATTTCTCTACTTTATAATATCAATTTGTTTGTTGGTTTATTAGTTGAATAACAAAAGTTGATATTGGATATTCTTGTCTTTTCTCAAAGGGAAAGAGTTCAATGTTAGTAAGATATTGTTGGCTGTAATAGTTTTAAAAATTAGTTTAATTCAATTAAGAATGCTTTTTTTTTTATGTTGGGTTTTAAAGTCAGGGCCTAGTCCATGCCAGACAAGTGCTTTACCCCTGGGCTACTTCCCAGCCCCAAGATATTCTTAATTTTGAAAAGTTTTTTGTTATAAGTAGATGTTGAACTTTATCAAATTATAGACATTAACTTTATCAAATTATTTTTCTTTGTGTATTGATGATTCTATAGATTTTACTTTGATAATTTGGTGTATTACATTGATTAATTTTCAAATATTAAATCAGATAGGGCTGGAGCAGTGGCTCAGTGGTAATGGCACTTGCCTGGCATGCATGAGGACTGGAGTTCAAATTCCAGTACCACATACACAACAAAGTTTCAGAGCAATGAAGGCCACATGAAAAACTAAATAAAACTAATTCTCTCTTTCTCTCTCTCTCACTGTCCCTCTCTTTCTCTTTTTTTAAAAATATTAGATCAGCTGTGTTCCTGGAGTAGAGCCCATTGGTTTTAATGTATTATCATTTTTATAAGTCTAGATTTGATTTGCTAAAATTTGGGTAGCATTTTTGTTATTTATGGCCTAAGTACGTGGCCTTGTAATATTGTCTCTTGTCATATTTTGGTGACTTCATAAAGATTTGGGAATTTATCCCCCTATTTTTTGTTCTCTGGAAGATTGCAAATGATTAATATTAGGGATTATTTATTTCTTAATAGTTTAAAGGTGAAACCTTCATGAAGACATCTATATCAGGAGATTGCTTCAGGGAAGATTTCAAATTATAAATTCAATTGTTTTAACAGAGGATTATTCAGATTTTCTGTTTTTGAGTCAATTTCTATAAGCTCTATTTTTCAAAAAGAATTCGCACATTTCATGTAAATTATCAAAGGCATTGTCTAAAGTTGTTCTTTGTGCCTTTTTAAATATCTTAATTTTTTATATTTTTGGGAGGTATATGGGGGGGGTTGAACTCAGGAGCACTTAACTCCTGAGCTCTACATCCCTAGCCCCTCTTAATTTTTTGTTTTGAGCCAGGATCTAAGTTGCTTAGGGTTTCCCTAAGTTGCTGATGCTGATTTTAAACTTGAGATCCCTCCTGCCTCAACCTCCCAAGCTACTGGCATTGTAGGTGTGTGTCATGCCAGATTAAATATACATTTTAACAATGTAACTTGTAAATATTCCTTAAACTGAATACCTGAAATGTTGATGTTGCATTTTCAGTATCATTCAATTACAAATCATTTCTGGTTTCCATTGTGATTCCATCTTTGACTAATTATTTTCTTTTCTTTTTTCTTTTTAAAGAGAAAGAAAGCCAATTTTATTTACTTTTTCATCTGGGTTTTGTTTTTGCAACACTTAGTTGTATTTGTGGTGCTAGAGTTCAAACCTGCCAGGCAAGCGCCCTGCTGCAGCCACCTCTGTAGCCCCATGATGAATGATTTTGTTTTCTGTTAATGCTCAGAAAACACACTCCAACAACCAGACATTTGTTTTCCATTTGTCTGTTTCTTGTCTTTCTTTGAATTAATCAAGTATTATTTTTCCTATTAAAGTTTTTAGCAATCTACTTTTAATGTATGCATTTTTAAGTCATTTTCTTTGAGATTATAGTATTTATGATTAATTTATTAGATTCTAATATAGATTTGTACTTTCAAAACTTTCTGAAAAAATGAATCTTAGCAGTTTAATTTCATTTAATCTACTATCTTTCGTGTTAGTCTTACCCTATGTTCATATTTCTACATATGTTTAAACCATACAAGTCATCATTAACTATTATTTGAAATGTCAGTATTAATTTATATTCATCTGTATTTTGGTCTTTTCTCAGTTATATAGAAGCACAGTCATTTCATGATGAATCCCTTTCATATTACAAATTCTCTTAGCTTTTATTCATCAGGAAGTATTTTTGTTTCATTTTCATGTCAGAAAGGATGTTTTCTCAATTTTCAAATTCTGGATTGATTGACTTGTTTTCTTTTTCTTAGCATTTTAAAGATGCCATTTTATTATCTATTTCCATTATTTCTGATAAAAAATTTTTATTGTGAGTCTTATTGTTGTTCACCTTAGGGTAACGTCTTATTTTTCCTGACTGCTTCTAAGATTTTCTCTCTAACTTTGGTTTTTACTACTTTGACTCTCATGTATTTAGGGTAGCATTTTCTTTATATCCTGCTGAGGTTTGTAGGGCTTCAAAGTTCATAAGCTAGAGGCTCCTATCTTTTTTTAGCGTTCAAAAATTCTTACAGTATTCTCCAAATAGTATGTTTTATTTTGTATCCTCTGTGTTGTAACTTTAGTTGGATGTGTGCTAGACCTTTTTTTACTGTTTTTCTATGTCTTTATACTCATTTTTGTATTTTCTGTCTTTAATATCTGTGTATAATTTTTTCCTGTAAATTTCTTCTCCATTTCTCTTGTTTGCTGTTTCCAAATATTGATTTCTTTTTTATCATTTTTTTATTGGTGTATTTTTACATAATGGTTGGGTTTGTCATTACATATTCATATGTGTACTCAGAGTAACAATATAGTTTGGCCAGTATCATTCCCTATTATTTACACTTCTCCTTTTCTTTCTACACCTGGTCCCTTTCTTCTGTTCTACAATCTTTCTGAGTTTAGCTTACTTTGCTTAACATGTTCTCAAGTTCCATTTTCCTTCAGATGATACAATTTCATTCTTCATGGATGAATAAAACTCAATTGTGTACATATACCACATTTTCTTTTTCCATTCATCCATTGATGAATATTTATGCTAATTCCATTAACTATTGATATCTTAATTTAGTGATTGTATTTTCTAGTTCTAGAATTTATATTGGACTCCCTTACAAGAATTCTAGGACTTTGACTTCCACTCTGCGGAAGAGGGAAGTCCCAGGGGTCTAGGTTCCTGCTGACTGGGAGGGGCCCGGCAGGGATTCTTCCGAATCCCTGGGAGGGTGCTTCTGTTCCTCTAGATTGAAGGCTAAGCATGGGAAAGAGCTGCAAGATGGTCATTTGTGGCCAGGCATCCATGGGTAAAACTTCAATCCTAGAACAGCTCCTTTATGGGAACCATGTAGTGGGTTCTGAGATGATTAAGACTCAGGAAGATATCTATTGGGCTCCATTGAGACAGACCAGGGAGTGCGGGAGCCTGTGGTTCTGTGACACTCCTGGGCTTCGAGATGGTGCTGAGTTTCCCCGGCACTGCTTCTCCTGTATTGATGGCTACATCCTAGTCTACAACACAGACAGCCAAGTGTCCTTTCAGCGTGTGGAGCTACTCAAGAAGGAGATTGACAAATCTAAGGATAAGAAGGAGGTCACCATTGTGGTTCTAGGCAACAAATGTGACCTACAGGAACAGCTGTGTGTAGACCCAGATGTGGCTCAAGCATTGGGCCAAATCAGAGAAGGTGAAGCTATGGGAGGTATCAGTGGCTGACTGCCACTTCCTTTTGGAGCCCTTTGTCTATCTGGCCAGCAAGATGACCCAGCCCCAGAGCAAGTCTGCCTTCCCCCTTAGCAACAAGGGCAGTGGCTCCTTGGATGGCTGAAGAGTTACAGTTCTTCTTCACCCTCCCAACCCCATTCCATCTTTTGGAGCTCTAGAGGATGGTTTGAGGTCAAGGGGTATGTGTAGGCAATCTGTCCTTCCCAGTCAGCAAGGGGAGTACCCCACTAGGCCTGGCGTCTGGGTTAGCTCAGGACCATGCCACTTGTCTCTCCCAACTCTGAGAAATGCAGATAATTTTGATTAGTGACCTGTCCCTATACCCCTGCTCACACACTATTCCCCACCTCACCTCCCAACTTATGTCATATTTTTTCCATTGTTACCTGGAGTTGTGGGTCAGCATTCCTTCTTTTTGCCCTGGACAGGGAGCAGAGCTATCATGCTGAAAATGCCCAATCTAGGATTTGGGTCCTATTATAGGGGTCCCAACTTCCTGAGCTTCCTGCCAGTAACACACTCACACTCTTAAGGTACAAGCCTGAACTAGAAAATGGGTGTGTGGGGGACACACATGCACTCATTTGTGTTAATAACAGGGGCTCTATCCCTCACCTGACCTTTTTCCTGGCCTATCCTTGGCTAGAAGAAACTAGTTTCCTGGGAGTGTTATTTTCTGTTTGAACTCTTCCCCTGCTCCCAATTGTTTTCACTTCCTCTTCCTGCTTGGAGAGCAGATGGACCTTGTTGGTTGAAGTGGAATGGAGCAATGACCGGGCTAAGCAACCAGCTGTCTGTGACCCAGCAAGGTCATTCCCCTCTGGACGTTGTTTTTCTCATATAAGTTGACAGGAGTTGCTTAGAGCATTTCCTAGATCCTTTTCTAGTTTGATTTTCTAAGGCCAGTGGCTTGGGCCACATGTAACTGGTCCCCTTTCTTCTCCCTCTTTAAGGTGCTGTGCCTACCAGCCCTGGAGGATGGACACGTCTTTCCCTCCATTCACCAGGGGGCAGGAAAACATTCTCCACTCTGAGTTGCCAGAGTGGTCACTCAGTGCCCAGTCTACTCACCTGCCTATGGTGGCTGGTCTCATCCCTTTCTCTAGTTTTCATCTAGTAGCTGGACTGTTTATATCACCTGCATTTATATGCCTGCTGCCATGGTGAAGGCTGGACAAGGTGCTCCTTTAGCCCTTCTTACCTCAGATGTCTGAACAGAACCAGGCAATCCATTGGCAGCTTCCGAGGATCACAGATGTGCAATCAAGTGAGCTTAAAACCTCCAGTCTTCCGGTGCCCACTTTGTGCTTCTAGTGTGCACACCAAGCTTAGGTGAGACACTAAAGCCAGGTAACCTCCTGTACATACCTTTTCCCCCCAGAATGGGAGAGGTGAGCAGAAGCAGGTGCCTAGGGCTGGGCAAGGAGAGTTAGGGCATCTACAGGCTCAGGCTCAAAGTTCATTTATTGATGTATTGGACACAATAACACAATAACCACAATTGCTATTATCAAAAAAAAAAAAAAAAAGAATTCTAAGACTTTGTTGAAGTTCTACATCTTTCCTGTTCCTCCACCTTTGAAAATATTAAACACGGATATTTCAAAGTCTGGAACGGCAAAATCTGAATTACTTTTTAAAATTATTTGTTATTTACCTTGGTTGGCCCTCCTTTTAAAATTTAATTTTAAAAAAATTTTTGGTATGAGGGATTGAACCTAGGATTAGGCTTTACTACTGTATTACGTCCTGTAGTCCTTTCTATTTTTTATTTTGAGATAGTGTCTCACTAAGCTGACCTCAAACTTGCCAATAGTGTGCACTATTCTGCCACTTCCCTTCCCAGTTTTAAATTAAGGTAAAAATTGATAAAATATAACTTTCACAATTATAACCATTTTAAAGTATATAATTTGGTGTTTTTAAAAAAATAGTATATTCACAGTTATGCACTGTCTTAAGTTTAGAGCACTTCCATTACCTCTAAAAAACCCCTCATGTATGATGTCGGTCAGTCCAGCTTCGCCCTTCTCCCCATCCATGACAACAAGTGATCTACTTTCTGTTTCTCTGGTTTTGTCTATTCTGGACATTCATATAAATGGAACCACAATGTGTGGTGCCTTTACAGCTTCTTCTGCTTGGCATATTTTAGGGTATCCATATTGTAACATGTATTAGTACTTCACTTCTTTTTTTGTGACTGAATAGTACTCTATTATATTCATATATCACATTTTGTTTATTTGTTCATTAGTTGGTAGACTTTTGGGTTTTTTCTATCTTTTGGCTATTATGAATAATGCCATTATGAACATTTGTATATAAATTTTGTGTGAATGTGTTTCATTTCTTTTGAATATATACCAGGAATGGAAATGCTAGATCATATGGGAGACTGTGCATTTAACTTTTTGAGGAATTGCCACTGTTTTCCACAGTGACGGTACCTTTTTTCATTCTTCTAGCATATGTGTTCCTCCACATTTTTTGCCAACATCTATTATATTCTTGTTTTTAAAAATGTTATTATTATAGCCATCCTATTGCACGTTGGCCATTTATGTTTGTTTTTTAGAATTCTCTGTTACATATAAGAAAATGTCAGATTATGGCTAGATGGGATCACATGCCAATGGCAGGAGGATTGCAAGTTTGAGGCCAGCCTGGGAAACTAAGTTTTCTCAAAAATATATTTTTTAAAAAGGTCTGGGGATGTAGCTCAGTGGTAGAGTACCACTGGATTAAATCCCCAGCATTAAAAATAAAAATTAGACATTGTGGATAAACAGTTTTAGAAGTTTAGGATTGTGTTCTGTTCTTCTGAAGAGTTACATTTTCCTTTGGTAGGCAGAGTACTAGGAGATCACCTGGAGTCTATTGAGGGTTGATTATAAGATTTGTTAGGGCTAATCTGTTTCAGTTTTGACCTTCGTCTGAGGAGAGACTCTTCTAAAGTCTGGAGAGTTGGAGTTGTTCATGAAGGCCCCCCTAACTGGATGGGTACTGTAATCTAATCTTTGTCTCTCTAGGATTGGGCAGCAGCTGACATCTCTGCTTGACTCTTTGGCCTCCTGACTGCCGTTGTCTAGTAGTTATCTTGAATTCTTTCCCTTTTTGTGGTTTTTCTTTATTGAGGCTTGTCTTCTTTACTTTTCTTCTGAGTGTAAACAAAACTGACTTTTTTGTCTCAGTCCAGAAGAATTGCCACTTTCTATTTTGCCCCTTTTACCCTGTATACTGCAAACTCAAGGAAAAGGCAAAAAAAATTGTGGAGCTGATTTTAACATTTATCCTTCTTTTAAGAGGTGTAGCCCCCTTTCCTCTTTGATTACATTGCACTTCAGTGCTTTTAGACAGATTTTTACATTTTGTCAGGATTTTATGACTTATTAGCAGGAGGATTAGTTTGATTATTAGTTATTACTCTTATGATGGTAAATAGCAACTATTGTTTTATGAATTGAAATAAATAAATAAGCGGGCTTGAAGCATAATAAGTAAAGGATAATTAAAAGTAAGATATGTGATGGAGTTGATGTTGGATTTGTTTTGTGTGAAAATTGAACAAAGTTATTAAGTGTTTTAAGATACAAGTTAGATAACAAATTTAAGATGGAAGTTGAAGAGAAAGTACTTAATAAAGACCAGTAATCTGTATTTAGTAGTGAAGAAATGAAAGTGCTTACATTTATGGATGCAGTTAGAGTAGCACTTGTTATTTCTGTATTGTTAGCTCTTCATTAAATGATTGGAGGTTAGAGTGTCAAGAATAATATATATCTGTGTGGTGTTTCAGAGACAACTGTGTTGACAAAATCTGGAAGGGTATATAACATCAACAATCATGGTATAAAAATTAAAAAATAAAGCAAAAAAATGTGGGAGGCAGTTACTGGATTGGACATTATGCTCAGGTTGTGGAGAAGCAGAGCAAAAGGAAAAATTATATCTGTAAGGAATAAGTCCTTCTGCCCTTCAGGATTAAAAGTAGAAATTTGGAAAGAAACTAACCATTTGCTTTCTCCACCAAATTGTTCGGAAGAAGGGAGCCAGGTGTTGCAGACTGTCTTGTGTCTATTTTCCTTTTTGCCCTTTTGTGAACTCTCAAGGTTAGTCAGTGGTTTTCTTGAAAATTTCATTAGGAAATTTGCCAAAGGCATCCTTTTGAGGCAGCTGTCTCTGTACCCTTGGAGGCCATCAGTAATGTTTCCAATCTATAGCAGTAGTCGGCACAAAAATGTTGAACCTAACTATTACCTTCTTGTTTTAAGACACTATTCCACTGCCACCACATTTCCCCACCTCAGACAGTATAAAATCTGTCACATTTTGGGACCTCTGGTCCTTTTATAATTTTTTGTTATTGTACCTCTTCAAGTAAAATCAATTACTGGTAAATCTATCCGAATATGTAGTGGAAGGAGACGTAACTTTTAAATGTGATTTACATACTAGTAGTAGATATAATAGAAATCCTTAATGAATAAATAAATGAATTCTGTTTGTATAGAATGTTAACATTTTCATTTTTACCATTGAAATTTTATAGATTAAAATGCACTTTAATTGTCTAATTTTGTCCTGAGGTGCTCAGATATAAACCATCCTGTAAAGTTTTGGGGAGTATTAAAAATGATATTAGTAAGTCCATGATTAAAATACATTTGAAAAAATTGAAATGCATTTATTTTTTTGTTCTATTCAATTTAATAATATAGGAACTGTTATTCCATGTGCATTTTTTAATACATTAGCCTGTTTCTCTAAACTGTCTTCTTTTAGCCACCCACACAGAATATGCCTATGGGTCCTGGAGTGATGAATCAGAGCGGCCCTCCCCCACCTCCACGCTCTCACAACATGCCTTCAGATGGAATGGTAGGTGGGGGTCCTCCTGCACCACACATGCAGAACCAGATGAACGGCCAGATGCCTGGTAAGTTTTTCTCCTCTAAGACATTAACACCAGAGTTGCTTAGCAACTGAAACGACATGGGGGCTCAAGGGATACTAGATTGTTGATGACAAAACTGCTTTGAATGCCCCCGAGTACAAGCTCTCTTAGAGTTTGTTAGCTACAGAGCTACGTGACCTGTATTCAGTGTTTATCAGGCTGCCCTTGGGCTTTGATGTAGCTGACACACAGCATTCCTCTGATGAACAGAATTGGCTAAATTTAGTCTGTCTGAAACTATGCAACACAGTTGGCTTTAGAAGGTTTTTTGGGAAAAAAGTCATTGTGCGGTAGCTTAAGAATTAAAATCTGTTTATAAAAAGATTCTAACATCCCTGAGTTTTTATTTACTTAAAAAATTTATTGATCTCTGAAATAGTATCACTGGGAAAAACACAGGGGGAAAAGAAAGAAAAACAAACTCTGAAGTGCTGCTGTATTTAGTATTTCTTCATTGATATTGCTGAAGCTGACTACATATGTTTTTAGCATAACAAATATGAAAATTGATTTTGAAGTAAAATTAAAAGCTAAGAAATAATGTAGGCTTTCTCATACATTTAACCATTCCTTTTACTCTTTATCCATTTTAACTTTAGAATCATAAGAATGACATTTAGGCCATTCAATGTTTATTTAATTATCTTTTGCTGAAAAGTATCTTTATTTTGTTTTGTGACAACAGTAATGGCTATTATTTTTGGCAGAGTATTGTCTACCTTTTTTTTTTCTTTTTTAAAGAGAGGGACAGTGAGACAAAAGAATCAGTTATATTTAGTTTTTCATGTGACTTTCATTGCTCTGACACTTCCTTGCATACATGGTGCTGAGGTTCAAACCTATGTCCTTGTGCATGCCAGGCAAGCGCCATAATTGCTGAGCCACCACACCAACCCTTGTCCACCTTGAATATGAGAATATTTTTACTTTCTAAAGACAAAGGTTATTTTCATTAGCAAAGACAAGCAAAAAACCCACATATGACAATAGGGAAGTAAATTAAAATCATAGCACTATTATTAAAATTAGTAATTAGCATCCTTAGGATAGTATATTCTCCAGCTGATTGTGTTGTTGATAGTATTAGTGTCCAAGGACAACAGATGTAGTAAAAGAAACAAAAGGGGAGCACAGAGCAAAAGAGGCAAGTTAGCCTAGTTTAGAAGATGCATGTAAAACAAATCATATAGGAGGTAAATGATGTTTCAGCGGCTCTCTCTTATGTCCTGCTAAGGCTCTCAACATTGATGGCTCATACACAGTATGGAGGTAGGAATAAAGACAGAACTACTTCTTAGTTTGCAGTTAGGTTGTAGACAGGAGGAAGCTTCTTGCCAAATCTACATTTAGCTCACTGGGACCCATTGTTTTTATAACTACAAGGGCAGTATTAAGAGTCTTGTGACTTGATGGTATTACCTTTAATTAGGTATGTCATATAAGTATATATAATTATATTAGGTGTATATCTGTCTCTGTATAACATTGAAGTCTAAGACCACGGAAGCATTTGAGAAGTACACAACTAATATTTACCCGAATTTTTGTGTAAGATCATCTGAAATAGTTACGTTCTTTTCATAAGCCAGAGATTATCAACCATTAAGATCTTTATTGTCCAGAATATGATAGAACATTTAAAATAATAATTTGGAGACTCTCCTAGCAATAATTATTAGAGGTATTATTAGGTATAGGACAAATTGGATGGTTAGCAACTTGATCTTTTTGTTTTTAATTCATAGAATCTAGTCACCCTTTTTTTTGAATTTTTTTTTCTTTTTTTTTGAGACAGGGCCTTGCTAAGTTGCTGAGGCTGTCTTTGAACTTGACGATCCTCCTGCCTCAGCCTCCTGACATTGCTGGGGTTACAGTTGTGTGTCACCATGCCTGACTCTAGTCGCCCTTTTAATGCACACTGATTTGTATCTTGGTTCTTAATTTCCTTTTTAGTTTTAATAATTTATTTGATAATTAAGTTGCAGAGATACTTATACCATTTGATCTTGGCCCGTCTCACTTCCTTATTTTAAAAAAAATTGATAAAAGAAAACTAGATAATAACCATATTGCCGAAATAAAAAATTACCAATGAGCTCCAGAGAGGCATTGGTTATCTTTCAAGAGGTGTTATCCCTCTCTCCAAAAAAAGCACATGTATTTCTTTTTTCTTATTTATCTTTAAAAAAAAATGGTAGCACACATTAAATAGTCTTACATATCTTTTCATTCCCTCTTGTCTTGGAGACCATCACTCTATTCAGTGTATAAAGAGCTGCCTTGTTCTTTTTGGTGATTGCATCATTTTCTTTTTTATGGATATACCCTCATTTATTTGAACAGTTCCTTTATAATGGAAATAAAGATGGTTTCTTATATGTTGGTAAGTTGTGCTGCCTTGAATCTATTTATAAAATATACACTTTTTTTATTCGTCCTTATATGCACAAAGCTTCTACATACATAGGATAAATTCCTAGAACTGAAATTGCTGGTTTAAAAAGTATATATACATTGTAAAGTTGATACTTATTGTCATGTTGCTGTATAAAAAAATACTTATTTAGATTTGTTTTCTTTCAACAACAGTGTGTGAAAGTGCTTCTTTGCTTACAATATAGTCAGATCAAACTTAAGATTTTTGAGACTAAAAAATGAATATTGGGTCTTAGAGGCTTAATTTGCTTTTTTGTTATGAAGTGAATTAAAGTGAAGCAATCAGTCCTTTGGTTATGAACCCATTTTTACTTTTTTTGTGAGCTTTTCATTCATGTCCTTTTGCCATTCTTTTACTGATGGTGGTCTTTTACTTAATATGTTAGATAATTAGTTTAATCTATGATATGTCTTCTGAGTGATTTTTTTTTCAGTTATCTTTTGATTATGCTTTTGTCATGTTCAAATTTTTAATTAATTAATTTTTATTTTTTGGTACCAGGGATTGAACCTAGAGGCGCTTAATCACTGAGCCACATCCCTGGCCCTTTTTATATTTTATTTCAAGACCAGGTCTTGCTAAGCTTAAATTTAGGGCCTGGCTTAGGTTGCTGATGCGGGCTTTGTACTTTTAGAATCTCCTGCTTCAGCCTCCTGAGCCCCTGATTTTTATTTTTATGTAGCCTAATTTATCAAAAAAATTTTAAAAGCTTTGGACTTTCTAAATGGTACTTCCCTCCCAAAATCATTTTAAAATTTCTCTGTTTTGAAATTCTTTAATATGGTTTCTTTTTTTCCTAACGTTTAAATTTTTTGTGCATGAGAGATGAGTTTTGTGGAGAAAGAGGTATGGTCCTGCTTATTTTTTTTCCAGATGACTACCCCATTGTTGTAATACCATTTGCTGAATTAGTTTTGTGTTGCCACTGATACTTAATTTATTATTGCTATTCTCATTTACTAAACTGTGTATTTAGGTATATTTTTAGACTCTTCTGGTTGATCGATGTGTTAACCTATTCATTTATATTAGCTAGCACTACATAGCTTTATGTTTTGCTATCTTATAAAGCTAGTTTTCCCTTGTTATTCTTCTTTTTCAGAGTATTCTTGGCTTTCCAGAAATATCAGTTTCTTAATTTCTAAAATGGGAATAATAACAGCATTCTCCTCATACTATTTTCTGTCTTTCATATAAATCATTTACTTATTATTGATTGATTAAATATTCAAATTATTGTTTAGAGTTTTGTTTATAATAATGAAAAGAAAGTATAAAAGAAATTTTAGGTACTTTTTGTATAAGCCATCTCTTTAACTTTCCATATTTTGGTTCTGATCATTTTTCTTCAAAGGGCCTAACCATATGCCTATGCAGGGACCTGGACCCAATCAACTCAATATGACAAACAGTTCTATGAATATGCCTTCAAGTAGCCATGGATCCATGGGAGGTTACAATCATTCGGTGCCATCATCACAGAGCATGCCAGTACAGAATCAGATGACCATGAGTCAAGGGCAACCAATGGGAAATTATGGCCCCCGACCAAATATGAATATGCAACCAAACCAAGGTAACTAAGCTTTATGTACTTGTATACGAGAATGCCATGTTAGTCTTTTTTTTTTTAATTTTTAATTTTTGAACAACCTTACAAGATTTTAACAAAATAATATAAAATGTGTATAAAATGTGTATAAATTCTGGATATTGCAATTATCCCCAGGAGTGACCCCCATGTTAGTCTTTTAAAGTAAATAATTATATAAATTGTTAGTTGACTCATAAAAATTTAAGTATGAAGTAGGCAACAGTAATGCTTATAAAAGGGGAATGTTGACTTTGAAGCTAGTTTAAATCTTTTTATTTACATTTAGAAATTAAATTGCTCAATTTAGTGTCATTCAAAAAATTATTTGGTATTTTCTATTGTTGAATTGTTTTTTAAAACTAATCATCAAATAATAAAATTTTTGTTTAGAGTTAGAAATATGAGAAAATATAATTTTATCTTTGCAAGTATACCCTCTTAAAAAATGTCTGCTCTAAGGTTTGTTTTACTTATTAAGGCTATAATTTATATTACCTTCTCTTGACTTCAGAAAGTGATGCTGTGTTTCAGCATTGAAAGGTAATTCTAAAATAATCTGGTTTTAGAATGTTCAGTGGAAATTTTATTCTACTCTTCTTAAGAGTGATCTGAGCCATTAAAGTTTATTACCAATCTCAGAGAGGGAAGTTGTTATCAAGTTTCTCTTTTAAGTATTCTGTCAATAAAAACTAAAAACGAGTAAGTGGTAATTCTGTTCTGCTAATTGCCTGTTAAAACATTCGGCATATTGCCAACTTTAACCTGGTGTTATTTAACAAAATGTGGTGAGGTTAAGAATATAAGAGAAATATATTTGAAATAAAATTTCCTTGATCTGATTATAAAATGTAGATTGGGGCTGGAGCAGTGGCTCAGTAGTATGGCGCTTGTGTGAAGACCAGGGTTTGAACCCCAGCACCACATACACAACTATGTGTTGGAGGAGCAAAAACGAAATGAAAATATAAATAAATTGATTCTTTTTCTATCTCTCACCCTCCCTCTCTCTTTAAAAAACAAAAATCTTTTCTTTTTATTAGGTCATTTAAAGGTTCAAAACAGTGCTTTCTTCAGCAGCGCATATACTAAAATTGGAACGATACAGAGAATATTAGCATGACCCCTCTGCAAAGGATAACACACACAAATTCGTGAAGCGTTCCATATTTTTAAGTGGGGTTGATTCTTTCTTTAATGAAAGAAAAAAGTTCAAAACAGCAGCAAGGTGCATTCAGTGCTAGATCAGAAGAGATATCGTTTAGATGTTTGTGAATGGGAAAATTGATTTTGATAGAAACTACAGTAATGATAGCCATACTTCTTAAAAATGTATAGTAAAGAAAAGATACGGTGTGCATTAGAATGGATGTCCTTTAGTGTGGTTTGATAGAGTGTGATGTGATTTGAAGAATAAATTAATGCACACAGCAGTGTACATGTAGAAAATAGTTATTGTTTTTGGAGAAAAGAGTCAACATATACATAGGGATTTTTTGTTTCTATTTTTTAAAAATATATTTTGCATGAATGTATCATTTTTCTTTTTACTATGGTACTGATGTTACTTTATGGTTAATTCTTGTCATTTATGAGTTTCTGAATAAAAATATAGATTTTACAGAAATAACTATGTATACTGTGATTTGAAAAAATAATTTTCAGAGGAGAAAACATGAGAATAATTAAGGTAAAAGTTTGTTTTATTTTTAAATGTTTTCAGTACAAATAAAAGCTTTATTTTTTAAATTTTTTGTTTCTAAAAATCAAAACCAGAAAATTGTGATTCTAAAAACAAAAAAAGAGTTTTAGAGAGAATATAGAGTATTATGACAGTATCCACTTTTTTCCTTTTTTTTTTTTCTGTACTGGGGATTAAAGAGTGCTTACCACTGAGTCACAACCCTAGTCCTTTTTATTTTTTTTTTAGGTTTTTAGGACAAGGCCTGCCTAAGTTGCTAGAGCTGGCTTTGAGAGAATCAGTTTTATTTATTTTTTCATCTGGCTTTTGTTTCTCTAACCCTTAGTTGTGTATGTAGTACTGGAGTTTGAACCTGAGTCCTTGGACATGCAGGCAAGCGCTTGAACCATTGAACCATCCCCTGTATTCACTTTCTTAATTATATGAATTTCTTAAAGCATTTTAATTATATGTTGTATAAAAAATTGTTTAGCATGATGAAAGTTTTAGTAATGAAGTTTTACCATTCATTTCTTTTTTTCTTTTTAAGAGAGGGTTAGAGATGGAGAACGAATCAATTTTGTTTAGTTTTTCATCTGGCCTTTGTTCCTCCTACTTGTGCATGTGGTGCTGGGGTTTGAACCTGGATCTTTGTGCATACCAGGCAAGCCCCCATTTGCTGAGCATTCCAGCCCCACCATTTATTTCTTGATAAAACATTTTCTTCATTTTTACAAGGATAATATATATATTTTACATGAGCGTTTATTTGTTTAGAGCCAGGTTATAACTGCTACATGCCTATAATCCCAGCTACTTACAGGCAGAGGCAGGAGGATTCCAAGTTCCTGGCCAGCCTGCATAATTTAGTCAGACCCTATCTCAAAAGGTGAAGGTTTGGGGATGTTAGCTCAGTGGTAGAGTATTTGCCTACTATGAGTAAGAACCTGGCTTCAATCCCCAGTACTGCAAAATTAAAAAAAGGTTTTTGTTCTTTGTTTTAGGCCTAATTAGATGGAGTAAACTGTGTAAAAGGAACATTTTATCTTTTCATAATTTCTTACATTGAAATATTAACTGTTTTTTGAGTTAAAAAATCTTGAAATCTTCCTTTGTATATATCTTTGTTTCAGGAAATAATAGAAAAATATTAGGAATTAACATTTTTTATTAATGGGGTTTTGAGTCATGGAAAAGAAATATTTGTGAAATTTGTTTGATTAAATTTATGGGCCTGGGGATATAGCTCACTGATAGGTGGTGTGCTTTGCATGCATGTGAGTTCAGTCCCCAGCATGGAAAATAAGACAAAACATAAAAACCTAAAAACAAAGGAAAAAAGGAATAATCTAAAGAATTATATTTTTAAAAAGAGCAATTTACATGGTAATTATTTAGTATAGTAAATTAATTGTTATTAATATAATATGGACATATTAATAATTATTGAGTAATATTTTGCTAACTTTAACCAATGATATGATGGAAGTTTTCTATTATCTCTTTCTTTCTTTTTTTTTTCATCCCCAAGTATCCATCCCAGGGCTTGCTCATGCTAGATGCTAGGCAAGCAATCTTATTACTGACCTAATCCCCAGGCCTCAGAGGTAGTTTTCTAAACAAAATATTGCAAGCATAGATGCATTCATCCTAGTACTTTTTTTTCTTTTAAACAAGGAAGGAGAGAGTGATAGAGAAAGAGAGAATTAATTTATTTATTTTCCTATGTGCCATTGGTTTCTCCTACATTTGGTTGTGTATGTGGTGTTGGGGTTTGAACCCAGGTCCTCATGGATGCCAGGAAGTGCTCCAACTGCTGAGCCACCACTCCAGCCTCTCATCTTAGTACTTTTGAAGTGATTCTGTTTTTTAACCCTACTCACCTTGCAAATTGCTCTAAGAATTCAAAATTTTTTCAGATGTTTTTCTCCCCTCCGCCTACTTCTTTCTCTCAGCTTTCAAAGTAAAATTAAGGAGAAAAAAGTAAACTCTAAGATCTTCTCAATATAATTTAAGAGTAGATTGAAATTATTATTATTATTTTAAAGAGTTAGTCAATTTTTATTCTTTCATCTGGTTTTGTTTTTACTCCACCTAGTTTTTGTATGTTCCATGCTATAGATTGAACCCAGGTCCTCACACATGCCAGGCAAGCCACTGAGCTACCTTTCCAGCCTGAGTTTATCATTTTGATTTCTTAAAAACAAGAGAAATAGTCTGCTAATTTCTTTCTAGTAATATAATAAGATATACTGTGTATTAGTGTTATAGTAATAGTATTATTTCTAGTAATAGAATTATGGAATTTCTTTGTACTTAATTTTTCAAAAAAACTGTTGACCTTTTTA
The DNA here is from genome assembly GCA_004027875.1 of Aplodontia rufa. Classification (NCBI taxonomy): domain Eukaryota; kingdom Metazoa; phylum Chordata; class Mammalia; order Rodentia; family Aplodontiidae; genus Aplodontia; species Aplodontia rufa. Next base: position 81,701 of record PVKS010005060.1, read on the forward strand.
ATGTTTACATTTTTTTGTTTTTGTTTTGCCATCATGTTTCTGGGCATTAAACCTATGGCCTCTAGTATGCTAGGCAAGTGCTAATTCAATTACATCCAGGCTTTGAAAGAAAAAATCAGTACAAGGGCTAATATAACAACAACATGGAAACCTGTCATACAAAATAAGTCATTTTAAAAAAGTGAAAGAATATCAGTAGTTACTGTTTTTTGAACTCTTTTAAAAATAATCTTATATGTAGTCATAATCGTCTTTTAGCTCATTTGTAGTTATTTACCTGTGCTTTGGAATTGAGAAAACTGAATTATATTTTAATTCAGCAATTAAACTGATATTTTAGCAGAATCTTTTCCTTTATGTACTCTTACAAGGTCTTATGTCTGCATGAAAGATTTGGCATATTTTCTTTTTTCAAAGAGAATGAGAGAGAAAATTATTTTTTTTTTTTCATCTGGCTTTTGTTTTTTCTCCACTTGGTTGTATATGTGGTACTGGATGTCAAACCTGGGCCTTCATGCGTGCCAGGGAAGCGCTCTACTGCTGAGCCATCTCTCTCTAGCCCAAGATGTGGCAAATTTTTAATGATACTTTTTTCTTAAACTTATATAGCAAAATGTTCTTCAATACAATAGGCAGTTTAACATATACTTTCCCATGATATTTTCACTATTATCTAGATACTTCATTAATCATCATTTTGAACCTTAAGAAGAAGACCTGGATTTCTACATTCACTTATTCCTAGGTAAAGCATAAACTCCACTAGAATCCAAAAAACTCTAAAAAAGGCAGAAAATGTGTCTTTTTTGTTCTTTGCTATGTCCCTAAGTGCTGAGAACAATGACTCAGGGTTGATATACATCAGTTCCATTAATAGGAATTGGAACAAGATGGAAAGACAAGAGTTGGTGCCTTAAAGACATCTGATAATGCAACAGATATGTTCATTAGAGTGCGAAAAATCAAATTAGAATAGAAAGGCCTTCTCAAGAGGACCAACAGTTATATTTAATGGGAATGTTTTTTATTCCCAGATATTAGTAGTTGTAGCTTTCCTCATTTTCAGAATTTTATTAATTACATATACAAATATAAAGTGTTTTACAAATTGTTTTCTTAGTGTTAAAGAATACAGTAGAATATATTTTACAAGTTTTATGTATATAATTCTTCAGACTTAGACTCAGTCTTGGTATTGGAATTTTCTGTATAGGGTCCTTGGACTAAATTGATTGCTTTCTTGAAGTAGGACTAAATGAAGTGATGCATTTAAAAATCCTGACTCACTAATTGTTTCCATAATTTCTATAACATCAATTAGTTAGAATAATGAAGGTTTTTCTTTTTAAATGAACACAAGAAATTGAGATTATCAGCTGTTGTTTTATTCACGGCATCTAGTTTATTTCTGGTTTTAGTTTTGTTTGACTAGTATTAAGAAAGTCTTAGTTCATTTAACTGATAAATTCCAAATGATAATGGTTTTAAAATACCATGTTTTTTTTTTTATCAGTGTGCTCTTGGGTTAAACTGATTCAGAAAGGCTTGACATTAGAGTAGTAGGACAGTTTAATATTTTAAACTATGCATATGTATTGAAGTAGTATGTTTCCTGTGCCTGTTTACTATTAGTGTATAAATTTAACCTCATTTCTAAAGTGACATCTTTCTTTGTAGTATACACCCAGAATATATTTTAGGAAAACTACATACACTTTTAATTCATGTTTCTATTTAGTCTTTCACTATCACAAATAGTTTTAGAACATCTTTGTATTTTGTGAAAGATTTTTATAAGATAAATTCTAGAAATAGAAATGTCAGTATTTCCGTACTTAAAATATTTCAGAGAAGTTATTTTCAGTAAAGAATGTGTGTGGTCACATCCCTATAGTGTACGGAAGTGCTTATTTTGCTACATATCATGGGTATTAATCTTCTTAATATTTGCTAAACATACAGGAAAAACATGTAAATAGTCTTTTGTGGTTTTTTGTTGTTGTTACTGAGGATTGGACCCAGAAGTATTCTACCTCTGAACTATATCGCCAGTCGTTTTTATTGTATTTTTGAGGATAGTGTCTTACCAAGTTACTGACTTTGAACTTGTGATCCTCCTGCCTCAGCCTCCTGAGTTGCTGGGATTACAAGTGTGCACCATTGCATCCAGTAGTCATTTTAATAATTATTTGTTTGATTATTAGAGAAGATGCAGAACTTCTTACATCGATTTGCCATATGTGGATTTTCTGTGCATTGCCCATTTATGGTTTATATTCTGTGGTTTATCTGTTACTAATTCGAAGGATTTCTTTATAGATTAAGGCTGTCAGCTTTTGAATTTCACATGTGAATTTTTTTTTTTTTTTTGAAGAGAGAGGGACAGTGAAGAGAGAGAAAGAGAGAAACAATTTTTGCTTAGTTTTTCATGTGTCTTTCATTGCTCTGAGACTTCATTGTGTATGTGGTGCTGGGCTTTGAACTCTTATACTCGCACATGCCGGGCATTTTGTTGATTTTTAAGTGATGAGAATTTAACTTTTAAAATGATTTATTCCAGTGGTAGAATTTTGAAAACAATAATACTGCTTTCTTGGGAAAAAAATGTAGTTTTTTTTTTTTTTTTTCTTGAGAGAGAGAGAGAAAAGAGAATCAATTTTATTTAGTTTTTCATGCAACTTTCATTGCTCCAACACATTGTGGTGTATGTGGTTCTGGGGTTTGAACCATGTCTTTGCGCATGCCAGGCAAACGTGTAATCACTGAGGCACCCGCTCCAGTCCCAAAAATGTAGTTCTTAATTGTAAGAGAATGTTGTTCTAAACCTTGTAAAATTATGGCCCAGATTTTAGTAATTATTGGCAAAATGCTTAGGAAGATTCAGCATGTTTATTAGCATATTAACAGATCTTAGAGGTCCTGCAGTAAAGAAATTGATTTATTTTTGGTTACCCCAAGTATATTAACCATGGAACTTTTTCTTTTTTAGCATTATTACTTATACAAAATAAAAGTTAATGTTCACTTAAGGGGCAGGTCAGGATATTAAAAGCTATGGCAGTAGAAGAGATGGATCATTTAAGAAGTGAATAGTAGGGGCTAGAGCGGTAGCTTAGCAGTTATGGTGCTTGCTTGGCATGCACAGGGACGAGAGTTCAAACCCCAGCACCATGTACACAACAAAGTATCAGAGCAACAAAAGACACATGAAAAACTAAATAAAGTTGATTCTCTCTTTCTCTCACTTTCTCTCTCTTAAAAAAAGAAGTGAATAGCAGTAAGGTGGGAAAAATTCTAAAGATTTAATTTCTGAGTATCATAGCATTTTTACAACGAAGCTTCAATTAAGCAGGACTAGCTGGTGAGTTAGGAGGAAAGTCAAGAGATTGTAGTACCTTAGAAGCTAAGTGAAAAAAGTGTTTTAAGAATGAAAAAATTGGGGGGATGGAACGTATTTAAAGGTATCTATTGAGCTGGAGCGGTGGCTCAGCAGTTGGAGTGCTTTCCTGGCATGTACAAGGACCTGGTTTCAAACCCCAGCACCACATACACAACTAGGTGTCCCTGATACAAAGGCCAGATGAAAAAATAAAGTTGATTCTCTCCTTCTCTCAAAAAAAAAAAAAAGAAAGAATTCTGCATTAGGTAAAGTGAGAATTTTATCAGTAAGATGGATAATTGCATGGAGGGGTGGGGGCAAAAGCTCTATTGGCATGTTCATGGGAAAATCAAAAGAGAAAAAAGTGGTTACAGTGTGTCAAGACAATTCTTTCTACTTATTTTTTTGATACAGGAAAAAAGTATAAATAATCAGAACATACAGCTCAAAAATATTTTTTCTTTTCTTTTTTTTTTTCAGGGCTGAGGACTGAACTCGGGGCCTTGCGCATGCTAGACAAGCGCTCTGCCACTGAGCTAAATCCCCAACCCCAAAAATATTTTTTTAAATGTGGAAAGATATTAAATCAATGTTCTAAATGATAGGAGTGATCCATTAGAGGAGAGATTGATGATGTAAGAGACAAAGGCGAGGGACAACTACGAGAGCCCTTCATTTGAATTGCTGTGAGGAGTTAGATGGCATAGTCCCAGGACTACCCTTAACTTTGACACCAACTGCAAGAGTTTAGCCAACTGTGAAATTATAGGGGATGACTCCCTAGACTAGCCTTATTTCTTACACCAGTTGTAAGTTCAAGAGTTCCCCAAACCACCCTCAAGTTCAGTAATTTTTTTGGAAGTACTCACAGAACTCACTGAATGCTTTTATACTCTTGGATAGGATTTATTACAGAGAAAGAATAAAGATTTACATCAGTCAAAGGAGGAAGTACATGGGTCAGAGTCCAGAAGTGGTACCAAATGCAGTGTTTCCATTATTTTCTCCCAAAGTAGCCCAGATGCGTTGCTTTCCTGGCATGGATATATGATGATACACAGAGTATTGCAAACCAGTGGGGTTCATCTGAGCTTTGGTGTTAAAAGAGTTTTTATTGGAGCTCCATTATGTAGATTTAATTGATTGTGAGGTTGATCTCAGGCTCTAATCGTAATCCTAGCCCCATGACCCCACACCTTGATCCAGACTCAGAAGCTGTAGGAATCCCCAAGTTAGTAAACCTTTTACACACATACACGCGCACATATATCTAATTACTATCATATTATTTAATATAGTAATAAGTATTATGATGTTATATAGCATATAATAATTATTTTTAGGGGTTGAAATTATAGTGGACAGTTCCCAATATTGGCCTTACTTGTGTGAAATTGCAGGGTATGTTTCTTAGTATTGGTCACACTTCTGTCTTGATGTGACTAAATATATATTTATACTGAATTTCAAGTACAACACAGAAAATTTAAGATGAAAGAAATATTTTAAATATGCCATGTAAATGTCACATTTGATCTCTGTAGTGTTTTGGATGAATGAGAATTGTGTGTACCTTCATTTCTCTTCACTGTTAAAATTGGTAAGTCTCTAAAATGCTGCTAATGTTGCAAGTTTCTGTTACAAAGAATTTTAGGTGTATTATAGCCTTTATGTTGTAGTTCAGACTAGATGTTTTATTTATACCTTTTGATTGGTATTGCCAATATTGAATGAATTTTTCTCCTATCAAACTTTTCTAGTTATAAAATAATGAATATTTAATATAAAATATAAAAAGCGTAGAACACAAAAATTACCTCTAATCTTGGTATGTAAGTTTTAAATCATTCCCTAGACAAGTTCAGGTAAGTATAGTAGTCAGTACTTAGGCTGTTTGTAGCAGCAGTTTGAGTACTTGTAATTATATAATTATTTATAAATGTTTATTTATATTCCCCAAGACTCTTAAGTTCTTGCAAATCAGGAACTGTGTTTTGTTTGTTCATTACTTTATCCTATTTGTTGAATGACTGATTGGCTAGATATGTATTCTCCTGCCATAATAAATTAGAAAGACAGCATCTTTCTCTCTGGTATTGTCATCCATCAGCTGTCATTCCAGGAATGAAATAAGAAAGGCCTTGTCAGTTAACTGTCAGGTAAAATGGATGATTGTCAATATTACCAAAATCTTCTGCGTTTGAGAGACAAAATCCAGATGAGTTTCACTGTAGCAGTAATTGGGCTGAATTCAGGATAGGTTCACAGGAAGTTGTAAAGATGAAATACAGAGATATTCTATATATCCTGATCCCAGATACCTCTAGCCTCTGACAACCCTATTACTCTTTTCTCCATTTCTTTAGTTTTGTCATTTTAAGAATATTGAATAAATGGAATCATAATGGTATGTGACCTTTGAGATTTATTTTTTTTCACTCAGCATAATTAATACCTTTTGGGTTTATCCAAATTGTTGCTTGTAGCAGCATTTATTTCTTTTTATTGCTGAGTAGTATTCCATGGTGTAGATGTACTACAACTTGTTTAGCCATTCACCTATTGAAGAATGTTTTGTTTATAGTTTTTGTGTTTTTACAAATAAAGGTGCTATAAATAATGATACATGTCCATATTTTTTATTCATTTCTCTGCAAAATGGAATATGTACCCAGGAGCCCAATTGCTGGGTCATATGTTAAATATATGTTTTACAAACTACATTTTAACAAAAACTCCAAATCTTGCTTACTTATAATCTATTGTCTCAGAATTTTTTGGGGCAGAATAATCTCTTTGTGTCACATGGTTCATAATTTTGTAGATTTTATGCTCAGGAACAAAGTTCGGTGTTCTAATGCAGCCCAACTTGGTGGCTGTCTGCTTGGGTAAGTTCAGGTATTCACAACAGATTTACTTATGCCACGTAAATCTAGACATTTAGGAGTTCATTCCAGTTAACAGCAGTGACTTTGTTTTGGCATTATTGTTTTATAATATAGTTGAAACTATTTAAGAGGGATTGTCTAAATAGCGTAGCCTTTT